>VDFB02101961.1:0-74823 GCA_007258455.2 Sequoia sempervirens | reverse complement strand
GAAGTAAAAATACATCAATGATGCTCACTTATCCTCAAATTTTGGTAGATTAGATTGAAATTTTTACTTTAGGTTGGATCAATTATGAAAATGGTTTGACTGTAGTGCTTTCTATTTTTAAAATAAAATATAAAATATTATAAATTCATAGGATTTCTTTTATATACAATGTATTTTCATGACATAAATAGAGCATATATACTCTCAAATCCATTATAATAAACCTATCAATACATAAATTATTGTCACTAGAAATGGATGTGGTTGGGACTTGTTTTGTAGGGTGTTGTATCTACTTATATGTTATATCATTCCATATCGTCAATAAAGAGGGGTTTTCAATTATCCCTCTCTATCATTGCGATAGTGATCTACTGAGGACTAAGAAATATTTTATTTTTCACAAAGAAATTAATATGGTTTATTTATTACACAAGTCCTTGAAGACCACTAATATTTAGGTTGTTAATGGAGGATAGAGCCCAAGGGCTAGGGAACCATACCATATGCCCTAAGATTATTGCATTCCTATAGTACTATGTTTTTTTATTAATACCATAAAAAGTGAAGGATTTGTATAAACATGTTGGCATACTAATACAATTTTAACCTACTTTAAATGGTCTAAATTGAAATGAATAGGTTTTACTTGTACCTTATAATTTTTTTAATGCACTGAATGAGATGTATGAAGCTAAGATATGACATTGTAATTCCTAGAAGCAATCTACTTGTAGGGACCCAATCTGACAATACCAAATTTTTCTTGAGTCCTAGCTCCTTTGTGCATTCAAGCCTCATTTTACCCATCATGCATAATAAATTTAAGAATTATTTCAAAGGCCCCCCATTTTTAAATTTTCCTGAGTGTTGTTCCCATTCATCCCCCATGTGTCTAGCATAAGTTGGAAGTTGCAAAACCCTAAATAAAATACTAAGTTTGGATGTGTTTTGGTCATTTTCATATGTTTCTATTGATTTTCATTTATACTCTTTCCAAAATGCCTTATGGTATGATTTTCTTGGTATTATCAATCCTCAACTCTTGAATTATCCCTTCATTGTTTCATTTTCCTTCACTTCCTCTATTTTGTGGGGTCTTGATTAAGATCTATATGATCCTCTTTCCTCCCGTCCCCTTATCCATTTATGTTCCTATTCTCTGCAAACCTCTTTTTCCCTCATTCATTCCTTAATTCTTGTGGACTTTCAAATTAGAAATATCCACTTCATCCACACCGGCCATCTAGTTCCATAATATTTCCTTTCAAATTCCATAGTTCCTATCTTGTAAACTCTTGATATCCATTTGAACATCTCCCATTACCTCTTACCTCTAGACCTTCCCTACATTCTTGCAACTCTTCTATTGTCCCCCTTATATGATATTTCCCAACACATTTGTATATTTGGACTCCTTACAAATATCATGTTCGATATCCACTCTCACCATCCATTTTTACACCCTTTTCTTGTAATGCACTTTGAGGCCTTTTCACTACTTATCTTTCTTATGTAAACTTCATCTTGATGTATAGATCTATTTCCTTCCTCTTGGACATACCATTCCATTATTCATTCCTGCATAAATTTCCTTGTGTTTCATCCAAATAATTTATTCTCTTTCCCCATTTTGTGGAGCTTATTTGGACTTCAAGACATCCATTACTTTATCCACTCTCCAATTCTGGTTTGGACCTAAAATTTTGTAGGTTGTTCTCAAGTCCTATCCCTCATCATATTTCTACATTCCTTCATGGAAACCACTTGATCAATCCAACCTCCTTCAAACCTACCTAAAATCATCGTTAATGCTTGATTTGACCCTTTTGACTACCAATAACTCTTTCTTACCCAAAAAATCATGATTACAATGGAGGATGAAGAACTCCATGCTAACATGAATATAGTGGTTGTATATTCAAATGTAATTTGTCCTTATGTCATCTTTGAGCCTCCACTTCCATATATTTCATGGGGTTTTGACTTGATCCACATACATCATTAATGAAATCCAATCCTAAGTCAAATTTTTGTGAGGATTTAGTGATCAAAATGAGTTCTTTAATTGTTAGCTCATTTATCATTCAAATGATAGATCATTTCTCTATTTACACATGACTAAAATTTCAATAAAGATCTATGGTTTCAATCATAAGTCCATTTTCCATTAGATCAACTCATTTTGAAAATCACAAAGAGGTAGCTATTGTGTAATAGATATTTGTAGCTGAATGTATCATTGGCCAGTTGTGGATCTTTGGGAAGAATTTTTAGTGATGAAGTGTGATAGGTTCTTTTCAGCTTAGGGTTTTCTCTCACCATATTTACTAGTGTGAATGTAAATTTTATTTGATAAGTGTTGCATCACTTTAATTCATTGTAGAAATTGATTATTTCATATGAATTTCTAGAAGTCTGGAGAGGGATTACAAGTGTGTTTAGTTTCTATATTATATCCCTTTTTATTTCTATGTGTTGTTTCTTTTGGTTGAGTGTGACTCTTTAACCTAATATAAGGTAAAAAAAATAGAAGTTTTTGACCCTCCATATGTAGGAGTTTATGGTGAACTCCTCAAAATCCCATGAACACCTACAAGACAACAATAACTTCCATAAGAGAGAAATGGAAGAAATATCATACTATGATTATGGATGCAAGATTGTTAGATTGAATATGATAATGTACATATGATGCCTTGCTTGTAAATAGGATTAGAGAAGATCTTGCCATGTGTCTTAATCCTATACAATGAGACAAATACCTCAAAAAATATTAAATGACTTAGGAAACAAGCATTAAATGGTAAGATAAGATAAGATCTAGTGAAAACTAGCACTATCTAGAAAGATTCCCTCCTAGGACCTAAGTGGACTTAACATGTAAATAGGACCTAGATAAGTAAAAAACCTATTTACACCAACACCCCCCCTTAAGTACAACTTAAGGAGTACTAATATGTAAATGACACAAAGATGGGTCCCTAATACGAGGCCATGTTAGGTACCCATGTACATATGCAATGCAATCTCTCACAAATGAAAAAAAGGAGAAAGCCTAGTGGAAAAAAACTCCTCCCCAAAAGAGAGATGAAATACAATAATCCTCTCCATGAATAATGAGAGGAAAAAACCCCATTCGAGGAAAAAGAACCCCCCATAAGAGAGATGAAGAGAGACCATTCAACTCCCCCTCAATGAGATAACCTACTACAAAGAAACACTAGAAGCACACTGGTGGAGTAACACTAGGATCCTTAATCAAGGCAAGTAGAGGAAAGATATTTTTGATGCTAGAAACCATATTAGAGTCACTCAAAGACTCAATCCTGGAATCATGATAAAGAAATAGTAGTCCTGATGCTAAGGAACATTGGAAAAATCTCAATATGGAGCAACCCTAGAATCTAAATGAAGCAATAGGATATAGAACATTGTTCTATAACTAAAATGAAGTGCAAAGATCAAAATTACACCCTTCCAATTGTCAAAATATCCAAGTAATCTCCAAATACCCATCAGAAAAAAACTAGAATCACAATATGCCCAAGAAAAAATAGGAAAAAGTGCATGGATTACATGATAGAGCTCATCAATACCTTTCCAATGTCGTAAGAATCATGAAAATCAAAGATCATGGAAAAAAGTTATGAGTTTGAGAGCCAAAAATGAAGATTTGACTTCAAACAACAATAAATGCTTCAAAACAACAAAATTTTGGAAAATAACCTTCACCACTATAAAATTGATGAAGATAGCTTTCTGGAAATATTTCATTTTTGAAAAGTGGCCTCCTAGATTGTAAGTTATGAAATTTTGAAAAAAATTCCTAATTAGGGCCTTCGAGGATAAAATTTTGGGCCCTTGGGCACTTGGTCACCCATATGACCGCACTGTAAAAGTTAGTTTAAAAAAATGATTTTATCCCATTGCCAGTGGTGGGGGAGTCATTGAGGCAGAGCATTTGGGAGGTGTTAGGCTATTAGTCGTGCCACCCCAGGTGCTAAGCCCCTTCTTGCTTGGACTTAAGGCTTGAAACTAGGTATATGACCAACCACCAAGACTAGGCCCTTAGCAAATAAAATGGGTGATTTAGAAATAAACAATCAATGAAATAATTTTAAGAAATTAAATCCTATAGATGAAAAGACAAGTCGTACCCTGCGATTAATATTTCATATGATGATTAGACAACAACAAGATGAATGGATTTGATTGAAAAATATGCCATCATTATACAAACAAGGTACGATGTGATGCAGAGGAGTATTCCAAATATGCCAATTGTACAAATGACCTTGCAAACCTGCAATTCATGTGGTACGACCAAGTATGGATCTATACAATTGTATAAAAATGGTGACAACTCAAAAAATTTACTTGATTCCCTTGATATAAAATGTTGATTCTTAGGTTCTCGGGCCTTCCAGATGCAACAAAAGGGTTAGATTGGATCCAAATTCTCTTAAAAATCAACTATCTCCAAGATTTTCCAATTTAAACCTTTACAAATCAGTCAAAACATAACAAAAATTGATGAAAAGGAAAACTTGACTTTCTCTAACACCTTGGATTCAATGGTGAGGTCCTTGAAACCCCAACTCACACCTAGCAAAAATTTCATGCCAAGATTGGTCCCTCAGATTTGGGAAGAATTTTGCAACACTGAAGCTTTGATAGCATGTAGGAGTTTATGGTGAACTCCTTAACACCCCAAGATCACTTGCACAACAGTTCAATAAATTCCACAAGAGAGAAATGGTAGAAATATCATGTTATGATTATGGATGGAAGATTTCCAAATTGAATATGATAATGTACATATGATGTCTTGCTTATAAAGACAAGTTGTGAGATAGGATTATACAAGATCTTGACTTGCGTCTTAATCATATACAATGAGAAAACTACCTCAAAAAATGTTAAATAACATAGGACACAATCATTAAATTCCAAAAGATAAGATAAGATCTAGTGACAACTAACATTATCTAGAAAGATTCCCTTCTAGGACCTAAGTGGACTTAACATGTAAATATGACCTAGATAGGTAAAACACCTATTTACTCCAACACCATACACTTAAAATAAATAATAATACTACTAGTAGTTAGGATTGGTGAATATTAATATTTTTATCCTTTAGAGATTCATGTCCTACATATCTTCATCAATTTAATAAAGGTTATATGTGCAAAAAGTTAGTCCTAGTCTAGTGACAAAATTTGGGGCCAAGCGTACAATATATACTGCTACACTGGTCCTAGTTTGTATACATTCATTTGTGACTAAATATTTTCAAAAACTACCTCTAGGAATTCCCTTGGGTCCAATTGAGCTTGAAATGAAGGAGATATCATTCGCTCTCGACAATTGGCTTGCCAACACTCGCTCTTTGTTGATGAGCTAGTATTTTGTCTTTAGTAATGACATTTCCCTAGACTTGAAGTGGTTAGGTCCCACTAGAAGTGTGAGAAATGATTTCTAGATTGAGCACTACCTGAAATTAAAAATTTAAATGAAGTAATACCTTTTTTAATTAAATATTTTAATGCTTAAGCATAGGTAATGTTTTGAACTACAACATATTGGGTCTCTACTTAAGAACCATAATATAATTGAAGGTAATGATAACAAAATTCTACTTAATACTCATATAAGAGTTATTATAAAGTTCTAAAATATAAAACCATTTAGCAAAGACATAAAAAATAACATACAATTTAACTTAGGAAACCCTTATGAGAAATAATCTAGAAAATAATAGTACTATTTAGATTGCATGTATAGTAACAATATTATTACAATACAATAAGAAGCACGTTAGTGCTATTCAAGAGATCTTCAACATGCATAAAATTCAAATAGCAACAACAACCACCAATTTCCTAGAGAAATCCAAACAATGAATACCTACTCCAAAATTTATTGTACATTCTCCAAACCCAAAATTAGAATTTTAACCAAATCTAATATTCACTCATGCAATTTGGGCACCCAATTCAAGCAATAAAGTAAGATAAAGAATAAGCCACCTCAATAATAACATGATTTAATAGAAAAAATGAGTAAATCAAGTTAAAGCAAACTTACAATGCAAGCAATACCAACTCCTCGAAAACAAGGAGCTAACTTATTAGATAAGTCCAATAATTACCTAGAGAAGTATTCCCAAATTTAATTATCCTAATCGTGAGTTGTAAAGTTTATAGTAATATTTTTACACCTAACTTACTATTCTTCCATTGGTTGTTTACATTGCAAAGTAGTTATAAGATGGATTAATAGCTAGGGGAAACAATTCCCATATCCAATCTACGCCAATGATATTTCTTAGTGCTTGGTGGATTTGTCAATAAATTTAAAACATTCTCTATGGCTTTCATTTTCTCAATGATTATCCTCTTGTCCTACCCCATGTTATGAGAAAAATGGTACCAAACACCAATGTTCTTTTTTTTGTGCATGAAACACAAGGTTTTGTCCAAACAAATAACACTTTGACTATGAAAATCAATCTTAACTAGATATCATGTCTTAAGCCTACATTTGATATAATTCATGAAGTCACACCACCTATTTACATGTGTGAGTATCTACCATGTACTCAACTTATATATTTGAAAGAGAAGTCATGGCCCATCTCTTTCTCATCCAACTCACTACACCATAAAATAGGACAAACACACATCCACTCTAGTGGATCTCTAACTATTAATGCCACCAACTTAGTCTAAATTCACAAAAATCTGCTAATTTATCATCTTACAAAAATTATATCCTTCTTGGTAGAAAAAAAAATAATATAAAGGGCCATGAAGATATCTACACTCTTGTAAAAGTAGTCTAATTTTGTTTACCTATATTGGACATAAACTTACTCAAGATTCCCAATTATAAAGAAATAGTTGGTCTTGTATAGAATATCACATACATAAGTTTTCCATTATCACTAGAATTTGGAACATTACTTATATCCTCTATCTCATATTCTATCTTAGGAAATTATTCTATTAACAAATTAGTCTTGTAAGAATATAAAATTAATTGGTTTACTATCCTACATTTTGAACCATTGCAATATAGAGTTTACATGCTTATTTTCAATCAAACACATTTTATTAGCTCTATCTCTCCTTAATTCCATTAAAATATTTAAATTATTATCTCCTAGATCCTTCGTATCAAACAAAAGTTGAGACTTAAGCACCTTGACCAAATCCTTATTATTACCGATCACCATGACATCAATATATAATATGATAACAAAAAAATTGATTACCAACCTACATAAAATAAACATGATAATCATATCTATCTATATTAAATCCAAACTTGATAATTATCAAAATTTTGATGTCACATCTAGGATGATTGCTTCCAAAAATAGACTTTTTCAACCTACAACCCAAAATTTTGTTGCCATTTTCTACAAAGTGCTCAAGCTATTTCATATATATTTCCTCCTCCAAATCCCCATGCACCAATCATTTAATTGATTCCTAGGTCATAAGTGGCAGCCATAGATAATAACAACCTAATGAAAGTTAATTTTACAAAAGGAGAAAAAATATCACCAAAACTTGTTCCCTTAACCTTGACATATCCCTTAGCAACCAATCATGCCTTGTTATTAGAGTGTAATGTTTTAAGTTACTAATCATGTTTCTTTTAATCAATGAGCCACATAAAGTATCAATTTAAAAATATTTTGGAGGTTTCTACCTCCATTATATTTTCTTCTACTTCTAGGTTCTTTATAGATTAGTGTTAAGCCAAAAGGGTAGCAAAGTTGGAACACTTTGAAGCAATCACTCTTTAATTGAAGTTTAATAACCAAAAGGATAATTCAAAAACCCAAGTTGGACCATGCTACTTTATGATTTCCCCTCGGATGTTTTTCCATCTTACATTTTTTTAATATTAGATGAATTTCTAACATTTAATTTTATCATGGCATTGACATATAAACTAAACATTTTTTATTTTCATTGAATCAATTAATGCCTTTCTTTTATGATCAACCTTGGTGTCCTTACTAGTCATAGTATTATTGTACCCCATGAACCTCCAAGTGTTGTAGTTGGTTCACTATTGTGATAGGCAATGCATTAGAGATTAAAAAACCTTCAAACAATATTATTCATACAATCTAGAATTTATAAATAATTTTTGAGACGCTATATTTATTGTTCTATAGAATGAGGAAAATTGACCACTCATGTACTTACTAAAGTTTCTTTTAAGTTTATTTGTTAAAGATGTAAGACATATAGAAAAGGTCCATTTAATTGGTATTGTAAAAATATCTGAAAATTGATAGCCATTTAGGAGATGCTTTATCAAATATTCCATGGAATGAGTAATGATTAGAAACTCATTAAGTTCATTATTTTCTATTAGAGTTCAAATATTTTTCTAGGGTCATATTTATATAATATTTGTTTGCTAAGATATATTTGATCAATTATTAGTGTTTCTCCCTAGTCTTGGCTAAACCTCTTATGTTCCATTTGTTTAACACATGTCATAACTCATTTAAAGATTTTCCTAATTTTTAAATTTCTTGTTCTTTAATGGTTGACCTAGAAGATAACGTGCTTTTGTGAAAGGAATCTAAACTTGATACCCCCAAAGAATCCTATATGATTCAAACTTGAATGCCTATAATTTCATCTTAAATGATTGACGTATGATTAATGTTCTTGAAATGATATCTCTAAATCCTTCTTTCATCCTTTAGAAAATATTTACTTTAATTTTTTGACTTCAAAATTTTGATATGAATTATACTATGAAGTTTGAGATTCTCAGGTTCTCCATGGATGTTAAAATATTAAAATCCACAAGAGGAATATATAGTTTTTAACATTGTTGTTCATTTGGTTGTATTTTGTTCTATTAACATTCTAATGATTTTTTGAACATGTTTGGCATTGTCTATAGAGCAATGGACATTTTCTGCCCTTGCTTGAGCAACTTGTTGGAAATGCTCCTTTTTTCATTACATATTTTATTATCATTGGATCTTATTATTGATTTCAATTTACATAGTCACGCATTAATATTCCTAATGATTTTCCAATAATCATTAAAAAGGATCAAGGTTAAATATAATCATTTTCATATTTTGGTCAAATATTTTCCATGTGACATATTGACAATTCTAGGTATTTGTGATGTTTCCTTTTAATATTTTTCTCTCTAAAAATATCCTCCATGGATTTCTAAGGGTCCACTATACAATCACTAATATTTTACTTATCTCAAATGGTATCATAGTTGGGTGTCCACTTCAATTTTTTTTGTCTTGCCTTCTCTCTAGAGGATAGACCCTCTTCACTCCATCATATATCTTGTATGATTGATATCATTATCTAATTTCCCAATATAATACACCTTCTCCATTTCACATGGATTTAACATAGGACTTAAGAGAAATCACCTAGTCCCTTTTTTATTATCTTTGGAGATTGGTGAAAGGTAGTGTTAGACTCAAGTCACAAGACACGTTTCATTATTCATCAAAACTTGTATTAACTAAAATGAGTTGTTCCCTTGACATACTTTGCAATCAACTAAACATGGAAATTATGCCAATTATATTATCCCTACCTAGATCCATGTTTAGTAGAATATTAGTGTGAACCAATATCCTATACCTGCAAGAACACAACAAATGAACACATTAATAAGATCAAATTCAAGTTAGAATAGAGATTCCTCAAGAAATCCATTTGAATGTAAGAGAAAAGGAATGAAATGAAGAACACATACACTTAAAACAAAAATACCAAATCCTATTCTAAAACAAAGCAAACTCTTAATCTCTTGAGGGAGTTGGTACCAATTTGATGTGAAAATTGGCCCTTTCCCAACTGTTGTGCCCTTGGCACACACGCCCTGTTTGGAATGGGGACCCCCTTTTCTTTCACCCAGCCAGGTCATTTTTGTCACCGCCTTATTTTGCGTGCCCCATTTTTGGTGTCCCGGATGGTCAATGTTGCTTCAAAGTCTCACCATAAGTTGACCGTTCCTTCCCCTTTTAATTTTGTCATGTTTTGATGCCTTTCGGGGTCTCCCTGGCAGTTTGCTTCTGCCAGCGGCCTTGAACCCGACCGGGCCCGCCCCCTCGGGTTTCCCTGTCGTGTCTGCTGTCCCTAACGGCGAATGGGCTGCATCTTCCCGGACTCCGGGCCTCGGCTCTGTAATTTCCGTATGAAGTGTTGGTGGGAAATCTTGGTTTCCATCGAGCGCCCTGGACTTGGACCTCTAGACTTTCGAGTCCAGAGTTCTGTGTAGGTTTCGCCATCTCTGACGGCGAACCTCTGGCGGCACTCCGCCCTTTGGGCCCCGACTCTCTCTTTGCCGCCGTCGACCCCTCTGCGTTGAAATTTCCAAACAACCATCGCCTTGTGCCCTCCCAACCGCCAGACCCTGGGTCTCCCGCCGCCGTCGGTGAATTCAAATTCACCAACTTCATTGCCTCACCGTACCTACATTTAGTGAGGCCATTAATGGTGATTGGGGTATTAATAGAAGGTTCATTCCTGTCATTCTCACTTGACGGAGGCACAGAGGGTGATCAGAGAACTTGCTGGAGGAGCCCACCGTCTTCGAGACCTTCACGCTCATCACTTTCGCCATCATCTCATTGATCGTAAGTGGATCCCACACCTCCCCGCATCGAGTGTTCGAGGTAGGTCCTCCGTTCACCCTCCTGAACATTGTTTTCATGATTTCTAGGGGCTAAAATGAACAATAACCATCAAAACAACATGTGAATGATAAAATATGGCACAACGAACAAAACCCATGTCCTCGAAAGTTGAGTAAACCAATGCAACATCCTCTTGACTAATTCAGAGCTTTATCTCCGCGCGGCCGTTCTTCGCAGGGGCATTCGTGACCTTCAGGCTTGGACGCTCCCCTTGCCGGTAGTGACTTAGCAGAATAGATGACCAACCAACTTTTGGGTTTGTTGGGCCCGGGTATCCGAGATTCTACTCCCGGGATTCCTCCCCTCGTTCTCCATCGGGGAGACATTCAATCCTATGTCGAGGGCTCCCTCTCTTAGCATAACTTCGCCCAGTCGGCAAGACCTCTCCCTGACTTAGAATCCTACACCGAGGGCTCCCTCTGCGCTACCCTAAGACCCATCATCTTCAGAAAGACATTATGCCTTTGCAAGGACATCGCGACGATATCATTTTCTTTTGGCAAAGGCATGGCATCCTTCCACCGCTTGAGTTTAGGGCTTCCTTTCGCCGTATGGAAAATTCTGTTGAACCTTGAATGACCTTGACCGTATCGGGCTCCGCCCTCTAGAGCTCTGTCCCACGATCACTGTTTCAAAAAGAAATCCTCCCCAGCCTTCCATCTGTCAGGCTCTGGCTTTCCCATTGCCATGAACACAAGTTGAGAAATTCTGATGGCCGACGTCGGCCCCGGGCCCGGTCCGCACCTTGACAGTCGGCGGGACATTTGAGTGTCGGCGAGACCTCTCTCCGAGGATGATTTTCACAATGACTGAAACTTCTGGTCGCCGAGACAAAAGAAGACTCTCACCAAGATGCATAATCCGCTTTACCCACTTCCCTATAGCTTTCAGATGTCGGGGAGACCCTATGTCGATCTTACAATGTTTTACCAAGGGCACCCACTTATTCACATGTCGCTGTAACAACCCTATTATCATGCCGACATCGCGACTTCATCATTCCATTCGGTGAAACCCCGAGCACCTTGCCAAGATGATATACTGAAACAAATAAGCTACACCAAGCAATTATGCTTTGTTTATTCACTTTCGCCAAGACATTTTGACTTTCTTACCGATAGAGACCTCATCGTGATATCGGCGAGACAAAATGATGTCGGGGAAACCTCATGTAGAGTGCTGTTGTTTCACCGAAAACTACCCTGAGCTAGCCCTTTGTTCACTAAGAAAAATCAGATCTCACACCGAAAGCCATCGTTACCTATCGACAAGACCTGACCTTTTCGTTATGACCTCTTGCCACAAACTCATGCTTGGCCGAAACGAAACCGAAATGTCATTCGGCGGGACACAACAAACCTTATGCCGATAGAATCCGGCATAGTCTCACCATAAGTATGTTCAAAGGGGAATCCATGCGTAAGGTCGGTGAAACCAAAGGTCTCTCACCAAGACCTTACAACGATAGCAATGACTAGCCCTGATATACATCCCTTTCATGCCAGTCAGCATGACAAAATGAAATTGCCATGACATAGCCCCAACAACGAAACCTCTGCCGATAGGTGAATGCACAAGGCTTGTGATTGTTGAGACATCAAAGGGAGTTATGTCGATAAAACTAGTGGCATGCAAATGTTAGAATAAAACAACATGGGTGTCGGGAAGACAAACGTGGACCTATGCCGATATGGACCCGGACATGAAAATGCATAACTCGATTGATTCAATGGGGCAATATAGCAAACTATAGATGAAATATGCATACGGTAGAACCAGGTCATCCATGCTCGACATCCATCCAACTTCTGGGCTCTGCCATCCGAGAGTCCTTTCCGCATCTACCGTTTTGAGGGGAAAATGTCACCCGCCCCTCCGGGCTCTAGGCTCCGCCCTTCCGACCATCGCGGGACTGAAAACGAAATCAAACGATGGACCCTCATGCCGGGTCCAGTCTTGCTCTTAGTTGTCGGTGAGACATTCATCTCTCGCCAAGACCTCACCCTGCTACAAAGACCTTACGCCGACTTGCCTTCCCCTATGATAGCCAACACTTACGCCAGGCCCAGTTCACCTCTTGGCAGTCGGCCAGAAATTAGGTTGTCACTGAGACTTCACACCAAAGATCAAGTCCTCCTTCCGACGCACTTAGTCAGCAAGACACAAGGTTGTCCTTGAGACCTTTCTCTGAGGTGAACACTCACACCAATTGGAAGTTGAAATGAAGTGGTGGCTTCCCCCCTGCCAGGCCTGAGGATCCGGACTTCTGTCAAGAAATTGTCGTCCCAAATAATCAATGCACCTGGCCACCCTTTGATTTTCTAGACTCTGGACCCCAAAGTTCCGCCTCTGGAATTCTAGTTCTAATCTGCCGTTCCCTGATGGCTATCTCCTGGTGACTTTCCGACCTTGTACCTCTAAGTGCTCCTAATCCGATCTAAGTAGGCCCAATTCAAAATCTAAGCTCGTCCCACATGCTTAATCTTGGTCTTCTTCACTACGAAAATTTTAAATTATCCAAATTTGACCAAAGAGAATCTGTGGGAGCCCTTCGCCCTATTTGCCTTTCCAAAACAACATTCATGGTAGGGAAGTCCGACCTTTTGGTCTCGAACTGTCCCAAAGCCCTCAACCCAGAGACCAACGATATCGGGAGACAAAGTATCATGTTATGCTTGATGGATTATTTGAAATCGATTTCATCTTTAGGATTACTGCTAACATGGATGTTTTCGTGATCAATTGCACTCACTACGCTTTTTCTTGTAGAATATATGAAATAAGGTGCGGGACCTTCGGGAGCAGCCATCGAAAATGACAAGGGAAAGAAGTCAAGCAAGACCCCTCGAGGGAAAGAGGACAAGGACCAAATGAAATACCAATTCTAGGGTGAGCCACTCCACTCAAAAGTTACCACAGATTGGAAGGAGATCACAAATACCAATATCGGCCATGTCAATATTGACGAATTCACGCAAAGGTTCAGGGTCAATCCAACAACCAAGAATGCAAGGCTGATAAGGCAGAGTGGAATAGCAAAGGCGGCTGGCTTCCCTCCATCTCTTGTAGCCTCGAAGCTCATCATGGCCTGTCGGTAGGCATATCAATCGAATATAAGAACAATTGTCGACCGAGATGGTAACATTCTCACTGACATGTCGGCTGAAGGAATCACAGAGACCTTTCATATCCCTACTTTTCAAAAAATGGAAACACCCACCATTGAAGAATGTCAGGCAGCATGGGATGATAATTCGACAGGGTGTAAAAGGTCAATAAATTAGCATTGGCTTAAGGAAAAGTGGGGCAGTGCTGTGAAGGTTCCTCACGAACTCTTTCGTAGTGACTTCCACAAAGAATACCATGACTTGGTCACAATGCTAAGTAGGGTGATGGGCCTCCCTACGGTCGCCTTCTTTCAGGAATGGATGGTGTACTTCGTCGAGCAGATCCTTTGGGGGAATGATGATGTTACAACAAAGACCTCATTCAATTGGGGAGGTATAATTAGCAACTGCTTTCATGAGCAATACCTCAACATGAAGAAAAGCTCCAAATTCTATATGAATTCATACCTCGTGTACTCCTTGGCGAATTGAAGGCAATACAATGGTTTATTTGTGGCACCCGATCAAGAGCAGGGTCAGAAACTCAAGGTCTATGACAGATACCCCCAGCTCCAGTACAAAAAATTCAAGAGGGAGTATTGCAGAGTGAATGACGCCTTCATCGGCCATACTTTCAGAATGATTGCCAATGATTTCGAAAGGAGGGTTTCTCACAGTGCTCAGGCATTATTGAAGCAATATTCCTTTCTCTTCATCCAGTACCCAAAGTTCACATACATCCGTGCCCAGGGCTTCACCGAAAGACCAAACAGGCTACCTTGATACCCCAACAACCGAATCATCTTACCGGAGCTTTCTCGACAACTCCAACACATACATGCGATCTTCAGCAACAAACACATAGTAGGGATCTCTTATCCCATGACTCTCGGCCAGGGCATGTATAAGCTACAAACTTCCCAGTGTGCTGGTAACTTTGAGAAAGAACTAAAAGATTACCATTTCTACCTACACACTGCTCACCCACGGATAGACCCACATGGTCATGTAAGAAAGGCGCTGGGGCCTGGATTTGCTCATCTCCACCACATTGAAGACTTTTGGGGAGATTGCCAAGATGATAAAGAGGTATGTGCAAAGCACTATATGTGAATGACTGCACAGTTTGTAAGGAAGGTGTAGCCATTCCCCATACCAGACCAGGTCGAGGAAGATGAGGCCACCATAATGCACCCCAAGTACCTTGCAGTCGCCAATCTGCCAATACCAACAATACACTAGGATGAGGAAGAGGTCGATGACCTCGACACCATAACCAAGCCAATCTTGGCCCATACCAAGGAGTGGGTTGATGAATGAGTGGCCCAATTAAAACAAAAAGGGGTGGTCCTAACGTACGAAGGGCTCAAGAGTGAGCCAAGTGCCATAGATGACGCTACCACCACCATTTCAACGGGCGGGACATCCAAGTCTTCCCCAATTACCAGGTCTAAGAAGAGGAAGGAGACAGAAATAGAGCAGTCTACTGACCCCAAGGTTTATACAAGGAAGGATTCGGGGGGCTCACCCTCCAAAAGACTTAAGAAAATAGGGGGTACGACGGAATAGCTCTTGACGCAAGAAGAAGAAGTAGAACATTCTGATCAAATCAAGCCTGTCTTGGCTCTTCCTACCCCGACTGTCGCACCACCTACCTCCCTAGCTATGGTCGCTGCTTCCCCACCAGTGGTGGACGTCTCTGTCCATCTTGCCTCTTTGCCCCTGACCAAGCCTGTGATTGTAATTGAATCTTATTTCGCCTTGACAACGCCTCCTTCCTCTACTGCCATGTCACACTATACGTCACTCCCATTGCCTATAGTGGCTGCACCAATGCCCGCTCCCACCTTGCTTGAGGCCTTCTCGAAGCACATGTAGAATATCCCTTCTGAGCTCTCCCAAATCCTAATGGATCCTACACTTCAGGCAGCCTTGGCTCAGGTCCTCGCCACTACCCAACCTTCATAGCCTCCGACAGGGCCGCCTGCCATGGAAGCCACTATGCTAATTTCCAAGGAGTGGGAAGAGCGAGAATAAGAGGCCTCAAAGCCCTTTGAGGAGGAGGCTGATGAATATTACGAGCACTCAGAGTATGAACATTGCATTATTGACAATGTTGCCTACGAGGAGGGAACTAGTTCCTCAGAGAGTGGGGACGAGGAAGATAGCACTAGTGGCAAAGTAATTGTGCAAGCTTTTCATGATGATCTTGAAGAAGAACTGGCTCAGCAACAAAAGGACACCAAATTAGAGGTAGAAAGGCCACTCCGTGTAGAAGAAGAATAGTAGCAAGAAGACAAAACTAAGGGAGAAGCCCAAGTTGTCAAGGGCCTCAAGATCGAGCAATTCAAAGAACATGGGCACGAGGTTAAACCAGTTGAAGGAAAGAGATGGGAGGAAGTGGAAAAGAAAGAAAGTCCCCTACAATAGTCATTGGCCAAGCCTCCTATTAAGCGCATTTTGTTCATCCAAGACTCTGATGAAGAAGGAGGAGATGCTGCTGAGGAAAAAGGAAAGTCCCTAGAAGATAAGAGAGCGGAAACCTTGGCCTTGACCGAGAGGGGCAAGGGTGATCATGATTCACCTAAGGGAAAATCTGTCGTACCAGAATGGTTGGAAAAACAACTTGAAAGAAAGACCCCTATACTTAAAGACCCAAGGGCGAGGCTGGAGGCTATCTTAGCCCGATCTCGAATCACAACAAAGAAGGAAAAGAAGCTTAAGATCTTATCCAAGGTAACGATGGATGCTTATGGGTCTCGAGCTGTGCAAGTAGCCACACCTATGGTTGGTCAGGAAGGGATAACTTACAAAATCTCCACCATCGACTTGGGGACCGCCACTAGAGAACAGAAGGTGGGGCATCTAGAGGAGTCAGTGGCCATGGTGGTACATTTGATAAGGCAGGACAAGATTTCAAAGGATGAGCTCAAGGCACAGGTGGCTGCTTTAACAGATTACATACAACATTGGTCATCGATGGATGAACTACCTACCACGTCTGAAACTGTGCCCCAGCTGTTTTCCAAGGAACAGATCGACAAGATGGAAAGAAGAAAGAACTTGGAGAAGATGAAAGAGGACTGGTTCCGACGAGTCTTATACATTGGAAACATGGGAATTGGTCGGGCTATTCGGACAGCCAACAAGTTCTTGGACTTGCAGCAGTCCTTGGAAGGCACCAAGAGGCTATGCACTGACTTCCCCGCAGCATACGACTCCACCTTTCCAAAGATCGAGGCCATCCTTCAATTGCCAGAGGCCACATGGGAAAAAGGAGCTTGTGTTTAAGAAGGATGATCATTGGCTGATGGATGTATGGCAGTGAGACTTTGGCAATAGGAAGGAAAGGTTGGAGCAGATAACAAGCAAGGTGGATCTAGATATAGAATGGATAAAGGAAATCAGGGCAGAATGTGCTCATTATCTCAAGATGATGACATAATATGATATGCCCATAGTGCAGATGGATCCAAAAAAGGTGAAGCCCTACTTCCAGAAGAAAATGGAGGACAGGATGTCTAGTGAAATCATGGTGGAATTTATGAATTTTGCTGCCCGTGCATTCGACCAATCAGAGCTATTCAGAGACCAAGGCGCAAAGTATGATGAAAACTGGAAAAGGCTAGAGGATAACACGAAGGAATGGAGCTACCAAGTGCTAAGGTATGAGATTATTGAAGTAGACAAGCTCCGGGCAGTCATCCTCAAGTTCATAGAATATGCAGCATCCAAGAAGTAGGAGGACAACCCTATTGATGATAAAGAGCTCCCTAAAGAATAGCTACAGTGAAAAGAGAAATCAGCTAAAAGATGAAGTGCTACAGTGTCGTCACTAGAGGACAAAATAGGGAAAATGACAAAATGTAATTTTAAATTGTGATATATTGGGGGTAGGTGAAACCCTATTTTGTAATGAATCTTGGCCACACAATGAGAATTAATCTTGGCCATTCATTTGAATTTTTGGTTATTATAAATAGGGCTCTCCTCTCATTTGCAAAGGGGGTTGAGTTGTAAATACATGTTGAAAAAATTTATAAGAAAAAGACATTGACTTGGTGCATTTTCTGAGTTTCTCACATGTTGCTTGATTCAATCTCCATTGTTAGATGTCTAACTTAGGTTTTATTGTTGTTCTAGTTAATTGTTTTATTACTTTGGTAGATTTTAGGAATGTTGTCCTGTGATCATGAAAATTCCTGTATTGTAGATGACTTCTTAGTCCATACTTTTTGTTGTCTGCTGATGGTAGATAGTTGTGTAAAGTTAGTCTGGGCTTGAATTCAAAGCTGCTCCAAAATTTTTATCTTTGTTCATGCATGTACATGGTGAATGAAAGGTGAAACATTTGCAGACCTTAGAAGATAGCACAAATTCCATGAGACTGTGAGATCTCTGGTTAAGTGGAATATTATTTCCAAGAAGTTGTCCATTGCAGAAACTCCATCATCACTATTCACAATTAGTTGCAGATCCATGAACCTCCTCTCTTACCTGCCCTTTTTCATTTTATTTAATGAGTAACCTATGCTAAGGTTCATTGCACATTGTAAAGCTAAATCCAATGGAAAAATGGAGTTCAAGACTGCTGTTTGAACCTACAGCAAATGCATAACAACTCTCCCATTTTAAGAACTCCATTTCAAGATCCAACTTCTCCACTTTGTAACCCATCCGCAAGTCTACCTAGTGATTCCAGCAAATCACATCAAACAACTGAGATATTCCAAGCATTGTCAAGACCTAACATTAGAGACCTTGGGATAGTGTTCTGCAATCTGATTGTGGAAGATTGTCTTTCAAGAGAGGTAGTGCATCTACGCACTGCCTGTGTTGAGAGGTGCATAAAAAATACATCAATAGAACTGGCGCTAGAAGGAGGGCAACATGTTGGGAATACAAATTTGAAGGTTAAAGGTGAAGCTAGATTGAATCGGGTCGTTCTCCGTGAAAATATTTTAAAGAGTTCTGTGGTCAACACCAAGCAAGGGAGAATTTGAGGAATTGCAGCCTCCTACAAGGGTGAAACACGTCAAAGGGAGTAGTGTGGTTTCTCCCTCCCCTTCCATTCCCCTCACTTCCATTCCACCTTCATCCTCATTTAGCTGGCCTTCGTCTTCCATCCGACCATCTGCAATTACATTTGTACCTCCTATCTCCTGCAGCCAGGAGGTTGCATCTCTCCCGGCCCTTCCAACCCAAGGCAGAGTCCGAATAGCTGCAACTCAGGTGCAGTCCCAAACTACTGTTCTAGTGCAAGCGCAAGTCCAACTTGCTGCTTTTCAACAAAAAATACCACCTCCGCCTCCCGTCATGGCTTGGTTGGCGCATAACCCTTCGTCGATTCATTTCGCTACTTACCATGATATGCCCAAGAATTCGGAGGGCTTTTGTTCGAAGTTCCATCCTTGCGACCTACAGAGAACAGTTGAAGAACATATCAAGATATTTGAGATAACCATCGCTGAAATGCAAGTCAACCATGAGGACATTGCATGCCACCTTTTTCTGCATTCGCTGGGAGAAGAAGCCTTTTATTGGTACATCAACCTACTGGGGGGATCCATTACCTCATGGAACCTAATGAAGGACACCTTCCTATAGTAATACAAGATCCCCATTAGTCCTTCAGAACTTTATCAACAGTTTATGTCTAAAGGAGATGATAAGGAAAATGTCCACATAAATGACACACCTAAAAAATTAGAATAATCAGTTACAGGCCTCCCATCTTAATTTCCAGGCTAATCTCAACCGGGATAACCGAGACAATAGGGATAGTAGGGATAATCGAGAAGCAAGCACTTCCTTTGGGCATAATTATGATAAGGGACCAAACGTTAATCAGAATTCTAACAGAAGACCTTCTCAGAGACAAAATCACATGTGGAACACTAGGCCTAATAACGAAGGTGTCCCTACACCTTTTGACCAACCAGCCAACAATGAAAAGATAACTAGTGGAGTATACCTTGCCGAGGCAACCTTGTCCGAATGGTGCCAGATTCACAAAACCAACAGACATTCTGAGTTGGATTGCCCCGAATTCCAGACAGTTGCTGAAATATTCCAGGTAGAAGTGCAGAATGTCGTCGATAATGCTGGCTATAGGGACATCATCCCATCTGAGCCATATGATTTCTCCTATTTCATGGTGAACCAAGTGTCGTTTCCACGGGGTGATTGCAACGAGCCTGAGGTCGAGCCTGCTCCTGTTGAGGGTAAAGAAGTGCAAGAGGTAAGTAACGAGCAAACTTTGGCTCAACTCTTTGATTTAGTAGATAATGGTCCAATAGACGAAGATGAGTCATTGGTAGATGAGGTCCACATGTTTCATCAAAGGTCATCTCCCTACTTCCTTAGGAATAGGCAGGCAGGGGGACCCTTTACAACCTCTACTCCACCAAACAATTTCGCCACCCCACCTGATCCTAATGCTAGTAACAACCCTGGACTTCCCCATATACCCACCCAATACCTCAACAAGAATGGGTCTCAAAACCAGTCACAAAATCAGACTCAAGGACAATCCTAAAATTAGTCTAGTCAAATGAAAGTCCAACTCCCTAACTCTGCAATAGGTCAAGCTTTTAGTTCAGAGATTGAACAAATGGGTGAATACGTGGCGGAAGATTTCAAAAGGGTGAAAATCAACTTATCTACCTTTGAGTTACTCAAAGTCCCTACTGTAAGGCATGCCTTCTTTAGGGTCCTCAATGGGACCCCATCTTCCAGTATAACCTAGGAAACATTAGCTAAGAGGGTTACCTTTGAAGAGCCTAGGCAAGAACCGAAGATACAGGATAATACTGGGAAAAAGAAGGATGTCCCTGTAAATCAATTTGCGAGTAAACAAATTGAAAAGGAACCAGAGCAGAGTAATAGGCAGTTTTCCAAGGACCTACCATTTAGGCAGACCAGGGATAAAGGCAGTGATAAGAACAAGGGTCAAGTAGCTCACGTGGATACGCCTACGGGCATCTTCCAAGGGAGATTGGAAACTCCCCCTTTCCTGACCACCATTATGATCTTTGGGAAGAACCTGCATAACTGCTTGCTCGACTCAAGAGCGTCTGCCAATGTCATGCCCTTGGAAGTATGCAAGGCTCTTGGCATCACCCCCAAGCCTTCAAGAAGAAAAGTGACTCAGCTAGACAAAACAGAGATTATCATCATAGGAGAAATAAATTGGATCCTGATGCAAATTGCCATAGACCCAAGGATACAACAAGTCATTGATATTCAAGTGGTAGACATTCCTGATGCATATGGAATCATCTTGGGAAGGGAATTCACTAAGGCACTGAATGGATATACTGCCACAGACCTTTCTCACATGTGGCTACCATGGAAGGGGCTGCCAAATCAAATCCCTATCGACCGTGAACCTCGTATGAAATACATGATCACAGAGTACAATAATATTAACGAGGTGTTGTTTATTGAGACCAACCTGGGGAATTACCATCCTTTTGCCTACCAAAACAAGGTCGAACTCCAGGAAGAATGTGTTGACAAACTACTCCTAGTGCTGTGCAGTCCTCCGACAGATTCCACTCAAATATCTCCAAGTACAAAAGGGCTGGTAGAACCAGCCAGGCCTGATGAAGATGACAACTGGGGATTACTCAGTGATTTACAGGGGTTCATGGAAAAGTGTGTTAGCGACCAACTCAGCTTGGGCACCCAGATGAATTTCCAGGATCTCTTGTTGCCAAATTGGTGCAGGATTCACAATGCTGCCCATTCTGAGTTTGACTGTTGCTTATGTCAAACGACAGTCAAACACATCAAAGAATCAACTACTCCTCAGATTGAAACGCCAAAGGAGGCACCAACAGAACCATCCGCTGATCAGTGCACCAAGCTAGAAAACTCCCCTAAGATTACAAAAACAGTCACCCAGCTAAAAGGGAGCAAAAACTTAGTTGGACCCGAAGTTAAAAAACTTTCCACATGTTGGACGCTCCGATTTGATGGATCCAAGTCCAAGCAAGGAGTTGGAGCTGGGTTCGAACTCATCAGTCCAATGGGTAAGACCTTTCTTGCTGCCCACAGATTGCAGTTTTACTGCACCAATAATGTAGCAGAATATGAGGCTTTGGTCCACGGCCTTCTCATGGCCTTGAAGAAAAATGTCAAAATGCTACAAGTTTTTGGGGATTCTGAGCTCGTAGTCAAGCAAGTTAGAAAATTGTATTCCTGCCATGATAGAAGGCTTGCCAACTATAGGCACAAGGTTTGAGATCTCTTGGAAGGCTTAGATGCATTCAATATACAATTGATCTCTCATGCTTAGAATCGTACAGTTGATGCCTTGGCTCAAGCGGCCAACACTTTGCAACCCCTCTCTTTATCTGGGCTCAAGAAATTTACAGTTGAGCTAACATCTATGCCATCGGTCCCAGATAATGTTACCCACTTGTAGGTCTTCAATGATGACAAACATATTCTTAAACTCATCACAAGTTCTGATGTCTTCGCAACCCAAATAATTGATGAAGCTGATCCGCAAAAAGCCGAACTGGACATAGAGTGAGTTATTAATCTCAAAACCAATACCATCCTTAGAGGCATGGTTTAGTTAGAATGTATATTCAATTTGGATCAGATCAAAGATTAGGATCGGCAAACCAGTGCGATACTTATAACCTTGGGACAACTGAGGAAATCAAGAATGTTTTCATTGGCAAGGTGTGCACGCTAGAGGAAAATAAGGAAATTACAGATGCGTTGCGGAAGTACCATGATGTGGTGGCATGGAGATACAAAGATCTAAAGATATAACACTTCTGTCATTACGCACACCATCCCTCTTAAGAAAAAAGTGAGACCATTCCGTCAGCGGAAGCATCTTATCAATGCCTTGTCGGAACCCGTCATTTACAAAGAATTACAGAAGTTGCTCTCAGCAAGGATTATTTTCCCAGTCAGACATTCCACATGGGTCGCCAACCTGGTTCCGATCAGGAAAAAGAATGGGGAAATTAGATTGTGTGTGGACTTCCGCAATTTGAACCGAGCTTCGGAGAAAGATAATTATCCAGTGCCTTCATTAGATGAGGTATTGCAAATCGTCAACGGCTCCCAGATGATGTATTTCCTTGATAGATACTCTGGGTATAACCAGGTGATGGTACAATATGAAGATCATCATAAAACAACGTTCACTACTAAGTGGGGGACGTTCGCGTACAGGAGAATTCTTTTTGGGCTCATCAACGCTGGCGCCACCTTCCAACATGCCATGGACATTGCCTTCAAGGACTTGATCGGCAAGTGCATAATCATCTGCATAGATGATTTAACTATATTTTCTAAAAGGCGAAGCGATCACGTCTCCAATTTGTGCAAAGTATTTCAAAGGTGTAGGGAGTTTGGGGTTTCCCTTAACCCCAAAAAGTGCATTTTTGGAGTGATTGAGTGCAGATTGCTCGGACACATCATTTCAGAATAGGGGATCTCCATAGACCCTGAACATATCTAGTCATTGCTGAAAATCCCACCGCTAGGCAGTAAAAAAGAGTTAAAATCCTTCTTTGGAAAGATCAACTTTGTCAGGAAATTCATCACAGGTTTCACGGAGATTGTTAAACCTCTCAACTCTATGTTGAAACAAGATGCTAAAATTGAGTGGACTCCTGATGCCAAACAAGATTTTGAAGAAATCAAACGGGCCATCGCCGAGGCACCTGTGTTAGTCAGTCTGGATTATCTGAAGCCTTTCTACATCTAATCGTTCGCCTCAGAACATTCATGTGCTAGAATGTTGACCCAGAAAGACGATGAAGGAAATGAGCATCCGATCACCTTCATGAGTGCTCCCTTGAAGGATGCTAAATTGTGATATCACAATGTTGAAAAAAAAGCATATGCTCTCGTCAGAGGGGTGAAGAAATTTAGGCACTACATCTTGCACAATAAGGTATTTTCCATTGTCCCCGACCCAACAGTAAAAACGTTGCTCATGCAAAATGAATTGGGTGAACGAAGAGCTAAATGGGTCACCCTGCTCCAAGAATATGACATGAAGATCCAATCTATGAAGCTGATGAGAGGACAGGTGCTCACTCGCATGATTGTTAAAGCAGCAGCAGAGGCTGGACCCGAACTCACTGTGCAGCAGTACTAGCTTGAGGATGTCTCCCCGAGAGAGTGGTACAAGAATGTTGTTTATTATTTGTTGAACCACAAGTGTTCGCCGCACTTGTAGGGAGTCCAAAAGCACGCCCTTAGATTGAAAAGTAATGGTTATATGCTACAAGGGTCTATTCTCTACAAGAAGAATCATGAAGGTATTTACTTAAGATGCCTTGGTAAGGAGGAAGCAGACCGAGTCTTAAAAGAGTTCCATGACAAATTTGGCAAATGCCATGGTTATGGTTCTTCCATAGCACACCAGATATTAAGAGTAGGGTATTATTGGCCAACTATTTTCAAGGATGCCTATTGCCATGTTCGCTCATGTCACACATGTCAAACCGCTGCCACCAGGGAAAAGAATGCTACTGTCCCATTGCAGCCCATGCTGGAGGTAAGGCCTTTTGCACAATGGGGTCTCGATTTCATCGGTCCGGTAAGTCCATCATCCGTGGGACACAGGTACATTCTTACTGTGACTGATTATTGTACTAGATGGACAGAAGCAATTGTATGTAAGCAATGCACAACTGAAGTAGTTACTAACTTTCTAGGAAGTTTTATTTTAAATCGCTTTGGTTGCCCTTATGCTTTGGTATGTGACAATGGACCTGCTTTCGCCTCATTAAAATTTGCTAGTTGGGCATTCGATTATGGGATTTCCCTTAAGTTCTCATCTAATTACTACCCTCAAGGCAATGGCCTTGCCGAATCTACAAATAAGAACCTGATTACCGTGATCAAGAAATTGCTAGATAGGAATCGTAAGGACTGACATACCCAGCTCCGTTTCGCCCTTTGGGCTAATCGCACTCGCCATAAGGCTGCCCTTGGTGATTCCCCATTCCACCTCGTTTATGGCCTAGAACCTATATTTCCTATCCATCTGAAGATTCCTACTCTTTAGTTTATCAATGACTTTTATGAGGGAGGGGATCGTAGGGAAGCTCGGTTAGCTGAGCTCTTGCATTTAAAGGAAGTCTGGGACCGTGCAATAGAAATTTTTTCCAAACATCAGGGCATAGTTAAGAGATGGTTCGACCATCGAGTCAAGATTAAGGCCTTTAGGATTGCTGATCTGGTCCTGTATTGGGACAAGGCCCATGAAAAGAAAGGGGGACATAACAAATTTGACAAGCTCTGGCTTGGCCCCTTTTAAATAGCTGAGATTTTGGGAGACAATTCCTTCCGCCTAAAGACCCTAATTGGTGAGAATGTCCTGTTGCCGGTCAACGGGCAACACTTGAAACATTATTTCCAAGCTTGAGCTCTTTCAAGCTCTTCTTTGTAAAATATTTGTACATAGGGTAGGGTAGATTGCTTTTCTGGTCGCTCTTTTTGCTTTGTTCCTCGACTGTTTGTTCTAGAAAGATGTTCCCCGCCCCTTAGCGGTGGCCATGCTTGCTCGACGAACGGTTTGCTCTGCTGTCCGCCCTTGGTGTTCTTCGGCTAAAAATTCACTCTCAACCCTCCTTCTCTAAAGAACACCCATGAATGATTTCCTTGTGTGAACTCTGCTTAGAACTCGACCCTTGGTTGGATCTATTTACGCACATCTTAGATCTCACACAAAACATATTATAATTATTTCTAAAGGACTGTACTATGGCTGCTGTGACACCATAGTAAGTGAAAAATATTAAGTCTACTCTAGTGACCACTGCGGTCCCAAACCCATTGTAAGCTTCAGTGCTTACTCGATCGAGCTAAATGATAAATGAGAAAAAGGTACATTCAAAGGAATATCAAAACAAAAGAGAATTTTTTTTTTGAAAAATAAGCGACCGTATGGGTGTTTTGGTAACTCTACTGGGGCTATGGACGTCTGGCTGGCAGTAGAGCAATATTTGTGGAATTGCAGCGACAACTCCATCGGGGCTATGGACGCCTGATTGGTAGCGGAGCAATGTCCAGGTTACTTTTGGTGTTAGATGATTTATGTAACTTGCTCGGTTGGATCAACAACCCTTGGTCAGTAGCCCGCGGGAAGGAATGAATTCACTACACACACTTCTGAGATGTCTTGTAAACTGACCCAATGAAGGATCTTGTTCTTCTAGATTCACCTTTGGGAGCCACTCTTGGTCTGTGAAACCAAAGATTCTGGGTCCTGAATAAATAATTATCCTTAGAACGCTTGAGAGCGTTCCCCAGCGGAGTTTCCATTTGTTGTGCCCTTGGCACACACGCCCCGTTTGGAATGGGGACCCCCTTTTCTTTCACCTAGTCGGGTAATTTTTGTCACCGCCTCATTTTGTGTGTCCTATTTTTGGTGTCCCGGATGGTCAATGTTGCTTCAAAGTCTCACCATAAGTTGACCATTCCTTCCCCTTTTAATTTTGTCATGTTTTGATGCCTTCCAAGGTCTCCCTGGCAGTTTCCTTCTGCCAGCAGCCCTGAAATCAACCAGGCCTACCCCCTCGGGTTTCCCTTGCCAGGTTTTCCTATCATGTCCGCCATCCTTGATGGCGAATGGGCTACATCTTCCCAGACTCTGGGCCCTGGCTTCATAATTGTCATCTGAAGTGTTGGCGAGAAATATTGGCTGCCATCGGGCGTCGTAGACTCAGACCTCTGGACTTCCGAGTCAGGAGTTCCATGTAGGTTTCGTCATCTCTGACGGCGGACCTCTGGCGGCACTCCACCCTCCAGGCCCCGACTCTCTCTTTGCCGCCGTCAACCCCTCCGTGTTGAAATTTCCAAACAGCTGTCGCCTTGCGCCCTCCTGACCGCCGGACCCCAGGTCTCCCGCCGCCGTCGGTAAATTCAAATTCACCAACTTCATTGCCTCGCGGTACCTACATTTAGTGAGGCCATTAATGGCAATCAGGGTATTAATAGAAGGTTCATTCCTATCATTCTCACTTGACAGAGCCGTAGAGGGTGATCAGAGAACTTGCTGGAGGAGCCCACCATCTTTGAGACCTTCACGCTCATCACTCTCACCATCATCTCATTGATCGTAAGTGGATCCCACACCTCCCCACATCAAGTGTTCGAGGTAGGTCCTCCGTTCGCCCTCCTGAACATTGTTTTTGTGATTTCTAGGGGCTAAAATGAACAATAACCATCAAAACAACATGTGAATGATAAAATATGGCACAACGAACAAAACCTATATCCTCAAAAGTTGAGTAAACCAACACATCATCCTCTTGACCAATTCGGAGCTTTATCTCCATGTGGTCGTTCTTCGCAGGGGAATTCGTGACCTTCGGGCCCGAACGCTCCCTTTGCCAGTGGTGACTTAGTAGAATAGATGACCAACCAGCTTTTGGGTCTCTCAGGCTCGGGTATCTAGGATTCCGCTCCCGAGATTCCTCCCCTCGTTCTTCATCGGGGAGACATTCAATCCTACGCCGAGGGCTCCCTCTCTCGGCATAACTTCGCCCAGTTGGCAAGACCTCTCCCCGACTTAGAATCCTACGCCGAGGGCTCCCTCTGCACTACCCTAAGACCCATCATCTTCAGAAAGACATTATGCCTTCACAAGGACATCACGGCGATATCATTTTCTTTTGGCAAAGGCATGGCATCCTTCCGTCGCCCGGGTTTAGGGCTTCCTTTTGCCGTTTGGAAAATTCTGTTGAACCTTGAACGACCTTGACCGTATCGGGCTCTGCCCTCTGGAGCTCTATCCCACAATCGCTGTTTCAAAAAGAAATCCTCCCCAGCCTTCCATCTATTGGGCTCTGGCTTTCCCATTGCCGCGAACACAAGTTTAGAAATTCTGATGGCCGATGTCGGCCCCGGGCCCGGTCCGCACCTTGACAGTCGGCGGGACATTTGAGTGTCGGCGAGACCTCTCTCCGAGGAGGATTTTCAAAATGACTAAAACTTCTGGTCACCGAGACAAAAGAAGACTCTCACCGAGATGCATAATCCGCTTTACCCACTTCACTATAGCTTTCAGATGTCGGGGAGACCCTATGTCGATCTTACAATGTTTTACCAAGGGCACCCACTTATTCACATGTTGCTGTAACAACCCTATTATCATGCCGACATTGCGACTTCATCATTCCATTCGGTGAAACCCCGAGCACCTTGCCAAGACTATATACTGAAACAAATAAGCTACACCGAGCAATTATGCTTTGTTTATTCACTTTTGCCAAGACATTTTGGCTTTCTTACCGACAGAGACCTCATCATGATATCGGCGAGACAAAATGATGTCGGGGAAACCTCATGTATAGTGCTCTTGTTACCGAAAGCCATCATTACCCGTCGGCAAGACCTGACCTTTTCGTTATGACCTCCTACCGCAAACTCATGCTTGGCCAAAATGAAACCGGAATGTCATTCGGCGGGACACAACAAACCTTATGCCAATAGAATCCAGCATAGTCTCACCGTAAGTATATTCAAAGGGGAATCCATGCGTAAGGTCAGTGAGACCGAAGGTCTCTCGCCAAGACCTTACAACGATAGCAATGACTCCCCTTGATATGCATTCCTTACATGTCGGTTGGCATGACAAAACAAAATTGCCATGACATAGCCCCGACAACGAAACCTTTGCCGATAGGTGAATGCACAAGGCTTGTGATTGTTGAGACATCAAAGGGAGTTATGCCGATAAAACCAGTGGCATGCAAATGTTAGAATAAAACAACATGGGTGTCGGGAAGATAGTCATGGACCTATGTCGATATGGACCTGGACATGAAAATGCATAAGTCAATTGATTCAATGGGGCAATATAGCAAACTATAGATGAAATATGCATACGGTAGAACTAGGTCATCCATGCTTGGCGTCCATCTGACTTCTGGGCTCCGCCATCTAGGAGTCCTTTCCGCATCCGCCATTTCGAGGGGAAAATCTTGCCCACCCCTCCTGGCTCCAGGCTCCGCCCTTCCGATTGCAGCGGGACTGAAAGTGAAATCAAACGACAGACCCTCGTGCCGAGTCCGGTCTTGCTCTCGGATATCGGCGAGACATTCATCTCTTGCCAAGACCTCACCCTACTACGGAGACCTTACGCCGACTTGCCTTCCCCTGCGACAGCCAACATTGATGTCGGGCCCGGTTCGCCTCTTGGCGGTCGGCTAGACATTAGGTTGTTTCCGAGACTTCACACCGAAGATCAAGTCCTCCTTCTGATGTGCTTAGTCGGTGAGACACAAGGTTGTTGCCGAGACCTTTCTCCGAGGCTAATGCTCACACCGATTGGAAGCTGAAACGAAGTGGTGGCTTCCCCCCACCGGGCCCGAGGCTTCGGACTTCCGTCTGGCGATTACCGTCCCAATAGATGAATGCATTTGGCCACCCTTTGATTTTCCAGACTCCGGACCCTAGAGTTCCTCCTCCAGAATTCCAATTCTCATCTGCCATTCCCTGACGGCTATCTCCTAACGACTTTCCGACCTTGTACCTCCGAGTGCTCCTAAACCTATCTAAGTAGGCCCAATTCAAAATCTGAGCTCGACCCACATGCTTAATCTTGGTCTTCTTCATTGCGAAACTTTTAAATTATCGAAATTCACCGAAGAGAATATGTGGGAGCCCTCCACCCTATTTGCCTTTCCAAAACAACATTCATGCCAGGGAAGTCTAGCCTTCCAGTCCCGAACTATCCCAAAGCCCTCAACCCAGAGACCATCGATATCTAGAGACAAAGTATCATGTTATGCTTGATGGATTATTTGAAATCGATTTCATCTTTAGGATTACTGCTAACATGGATGTTTTCGTGATCAATTGCACTCACTACACTTTTGCTTGCAGAATATATGGAATCAGGTGCGACACCTTCGGGAGCAGCCATCAAAAATGACAAGGGAAAGAAGTTAGACAAGACCCCTCGAGGGAAAGAGGACAAGGACCAAATGAAATACCAATTACAGGGTGAGCCACTCCACTCAAAAGTTACCACAGATTGGAAGGAGATCACAAATACCAATATCGGCCATGTCAATATTGACGAATTCACGCAAAGGGTCAGGGTCAATCCAACGACCAAGAATGCAAGGCTGATAAGGCAAAGCGGAATAGAAAAGGCGGCTGGCTTCCCTCCATCTCTTGTAGCCTCGAAGCTCATCATGGCCTGTCGGTAGGCATATCAATCGAATACAAGAACAATTGTCGACTGAGATGGTAACGTTCTCACCGACATGTCGGCTAAAGGAATCACAGAGACCTTTCATATCCCTACTTTTCAAAAAATGGAAACACCCACCATTGAAGAATGTCAGGCAGCATGGGATGATAATTCGACAAGGTGTAAAAGGTAAATAAATTAGCATTGGCTTAAGGAAAAGTGGGGCAGTGCTACGAAGGTTCCTCACAAACTCTTCTGTAGTGACTTCCACGAAGATTACCATGACTTGGTCATGATGCTAAGTAGGGTGATGGGCCTCCCTACGGTCGCCTTCTTTCAGGAATGGATGGTGTACTTTGTCGAGCAGATCCTTTGGGGGAATGATGATGTTACAACAAAGACCTCATTCAATTGGGGAGGTATAATTAGCAACTGCTTTCATGAGCAATACCTCAACATGAAGAAAAGCTCCAAATTCTATATGAATTCATACCTCGTGTACTCCTTGGCGAATTGAAGGCAATACAATGGTTTATTTGTGGCACCCGATCAAGAGCAGGGTCAGAAACTCAAGGTCTATGACAGATACCCCCAGCTCCAGTACAAAAAATTCAAGGGGGAGTATTGCAGAGTGAATGACGCCTTCATCGGCCATACTTTCAGAATGATTGCCAGCAATTTCAAAAGGAGGGTTTCTCACAGTGCTCAGGCATTATTGAAGCAATATTCCTTTCTCTTCATCCAGTACCCAAAGTTCACATACATTCGTGCCTAGGGCTTCACCGAAAGACCAAACAGGCTACCTTGATACCCCAACAACCGAATCATCTTACTGGAGCTTTCTCAGCAACTCCAACACATACAGGCGATCTTCAGCAACAAACACATAGTAGGGATCTCTTATCCCATGACTCTCGGCCAGGGCATGTATAAGCTACAAACTTCCCAATGTGCTAGTAACTTCGAGAAAGAACTAAAAGATTACCATTTCTACCTACACACTGCTCACCCACGGATAGACCCACATGGTCACGTAAGAAAGGCACTGGGGCCTAGATTTTCTCATCTCCACCACATTGAAGACTTTTGGGGAGATTTCCAAGATGATAAAGAAGTACGTGCAAGGCACTATATGTGAATGACTGCACAGTTTGTAAGGAAGGTGCAGCCATTCCCCATACCAGACCAGGTTGAGGAAGACAAGGCCACCATAATGCACCCCAAGTACCTTGCAGTCGCCAATCTGCCATTACCAACAATAGACTAGGATGAGGAAGAGGTCGATGACCTCGACACCATAACCAAGCCAATCTTGGCCCATACCAAGGAGTGGGTTGATGAATGAGTGGCCCAATTAAAACAACAGGGGGTGGTCCTAACGTACGAAGGGCTCAAGAGTGAGCCAAGTGCCACAGATGACGCTACCACCACCATTTCAACGGGTGGGACATCCAAGTCTTCCCCAGTTACCAAGTCTAAGAAGAGGAAGGAGACGAAAATAGAGCAGTCTACTGACCCCAAGGTTTATACAAGGAAGGATTCAGGGGGCTCACCCTCCAAAAGACTTAAGCAAATAAGGGGGTACAACGAAACAACTCTTGACGCAAGAAGTAGAAGGTATTGATCAAATCAAGCCTGTCTTGGCTCTTCTTGCCCCAACTGTCGCACCACCTACCTCCCTGGCTATGGTCGCTGCTTCCCCACCAGCGGTGGACATCTCTGTCCATCTTGCCTCTTCGCCCCTGACCGAGCCTATGATTGTAATTGACTCTTCTTTCGCCTTGACACCGCCTCCTTCCTCTGCTGCCATGTCACGCACTACATCACTCCCATTGCCTACGGTGGTTGCACCAATGCCCGCTCCCACCTTGCTTGAGGCCTTCTTGAAGCACATGCAAAATATCCCTTCCGAGCTCTCCCAGATCCTCATGTATCCTACGCTTCAGGAAGCCTTGGCTCAGGTCCTCGCCACTGCCCAACCTTCGCAGCCTCTGACAGGGCCGCCTGCCATGGAAGCCACTATGCTAATTTCCAAGGAGTGGGAAGAGCGAGAACAAGAGGCCTCAAAGCCCTTTGAGGAGGAGGCTGATGAATATCACGAGCACCCGGAGTATGAACATCACATTATTGATAGGGTTTCCTACGAGGAGGAGGGAACTGGTTCCTCGGAGAGCGGGGACGAGGAAGATAGCACTGGTGGCAAAGTAATCGTGCAAGCCTTTGATGATGATCTTGAAGAAGAATTGGCCCAACAGCCAAAGGACACCAAATTAGAGGTAGAAAGGTCACTCCGTGAAGAAGAACAACAACAACAAGAAGAAAAAATTGAGGGAGAAGCCCAAGCTATCAAGGGCCTCGAGATCGAGGAATTCAAAGAACATGCACACGAGGTTAAACCAGTTGAAGGAAAGAGAAGGGAGGAAGTGGAAAAGAAAGAAAGTCCCCTATAGCAGTCGTTGGACAAGCCTCCTATTAAGCGCATTGTGTTCATCCAAGACTCCGATGAAGAAGGAGGAGATGCTACCAAGGAAAAAGAAAAGTCCCCAGAAGATAAGAGAGTGGAAACCTTGGCCTTGACCAAGAGGGGCGAGGGTGATCATGATTCACCTAAGGGAAAATCTGTCGTACCAGAATGGTTGGAAAAGTAGCTTGAAAGAAAGACCCCTATACTAAAAGACCCAAGGGGCGAGGCTGGAGGCTATCTTAGCCTAATCTCGAATCACAACAAAGAAGGAAAAGAAGCTTAAGATCCGATCCAAGGTAACGATGGATGCTTCTGGGTCTCAAGCCGTGCAAGTAGCCATGCCTGTGGTCGGTCAGGAAGGGATAACTTACAACATCTCCACCATCGACTTAGGGACCGCCACTAGAGAATAGAAGGTGGGGTATCTTGAGGAGTCAGTAGCCACAGTAGTACATTTGATAAGGCAAGACAAGATTTCAAAGGATGAGCTCAAGGCACAAGTGGCTGCTTTAACAAATTACATACAACATTGGTCATCGATGGATGACCTGCCTACCATGTCCACAACTGCGCCCCAACTGCTGTCCAAGGAACAGATTGACAAGATGGAAAGAAGAAAGAACTTGGAGAAGATGACAGAGGACTGGTTCTGACGAGTCTTATACGTTGGAAACATGGGAATTGGCTGGGCTATTCGGACAACCAACAAGTTCTTGGACCTGCAACAGTCCTTGGAAGGCACCAAGAGGCTATGCACTGACTTCCCCACAGCATACGACTCCACCTTTCCAAAGATCAAGGCCATCCTTCAATTGCTAGAGGCCATGTGGGAAAAGGAGCTTGCATTTAAGAAGGAAGATCATTGGCTGATGGATGTATGGCGGTGGGACTTTGGCAATAGGAAGGAAAGGTTGGAGCAGATAATGAGCAAGGTGAATCTGAATATAGAATGGATAAAGGAAATCAGGATAGAATGCGCTTGTTATCTCAAGATGATGACATAATATGATATGCCCGTAGTGCAGATGGATCCAGAAAAGGTGAAGCCCTACTTCCAGAAGAAAATGGAGGACATGATGTCTAGTGAAATCATGGTGGAATTCATGAGTTTTTTTGTCCATGCATTCGACCAATCAAAGCTATTCAGAGACTAGGGCGCAAAGTATGATGAAGACTGGAAAAGGCTAGAGGATAATGCGAAGGAATGGAGCTACCAAGTGCTAAAGTATGAGATTATTGAAGTGGACAAGCTCCGGGCGGTCATCCTCAAGTTCATGGAATATGTAGCATCTAAGAAGCAGGAGGATACCCCTATTGATGATAAAGAGCTCCCTAAAGAGTAGCTACAGTGAAAAGAGAAATCGGCTAAAAGACAAAGTGCTACAGTGCTATCACTAGAGGACAAAATAGGGAAAATGACAAAATATAATTTTAAATTGTGATATATTGGGGGTAGGTGAAACCCTATTTTGTAATGAATCTTGGCCACACAATGAGAATTAATCTTGGCCATTCATTTGACTTTTTGGTCACTATAAATAGGGCTCTCCTCTCATTTGCAAAGGGGGTTGAGTTATAAATACATGCTGCAGAAATTTATAAGGAAAAGACATTGACTTGGTACATTTTATGAGTTTCTCACATGTTGCTTGATTCAATCTCCATTGTTAGATGTTTAACTTAAGTTTTATTGCTGTTCTAGTTAACTATTTTATTGCTTTGATAGATTTTAGGAATGCTGTCCTGTGATCATGAAAATTCCTGCTGTATAGATGACTTCTTAGTCCATACTTTTTGCTGTCTACTGATGGTAGATAGTTGTGTAAAGTTAATCTGGGCCTGAATTCAAAGCTACTCCAAAAAAATTATCTTTGTTCATGTGTGTACATGGTGAATGAAAGGAAAAACATTTGCAGACCTTAGAAGATAGCACAAATTCCATGAGACTGTGAGATCTCTGGTTAAGTGGAATATTGTTTCCAAGAGGTTGTCCATTGCAGGAACTCCATCATCACTATTCATAATTAGTTACAGATCCAGGAACCTCCTCTCTTCCCTACCCTTTTTCATTTTATTTAATGAGTAACCTATGCTAAGGTTCATTGCACATTGTAAAGCTAAATCCAATGGAAAAATGGAGTTCAATACTGCTGTTTGAACCTACAACAAATGCATAACAACTCTCCCATTTTAAGAACTCCATTTCAAGATCCAACTTCCCCACTTTGTAACCCATCCGTAAGTCCACCTGGTGATTCCAGCAAATCACATCAAACAACTGAGATATTTCAAGCACTGTCAAGACCTGACATTAGAGACCTTGGGATAGTGTTCTGCAATCTGATTGTGGAAGATTGTCTTTTAAGAGAGGTAGTGCATCTACGCACATCCTGTGTTTAGAGGTGCATAAAAAACACATCAACACCAACTCCAATGGTGTGATGAAGATGATTGATGATGAAGAGTGATCCAATTGATGAAGACCTCCAATATGCTCCAAGATAAAAATCTGCATAACCTAGCTAAGATTGGATGAAATTGGATGAAAATTGTTATGAATTTGAGTATAGTAAGTTTACTCAAGTTGTGGATGATCAAATGAGGAATAAAGCCTCTTATTTATAGAATATCAAGTTGAAGAGATGTCCAAAATGGAGCAATGTGGGACTAAGAATCAACAAATGGCAAGATGCCACTTGTCAACATGTGAATGGATGAAGGATGTGCAAAGACGGGGGGGACTCAAATTCAAAAGATGGCTTGAAGGATGAGGTGAAAGGTGAAGTTAATGCCACATGGCTCAAGAAAAGGACTTGTAAGAGATGTTTAAATGCTTTGTTGGATGTGCAAACCCTTTTGGAGGGATTTTTCAAATTTGGGGAATATTCCAACCATTGATGCCTTTTTGAATGAAATAGAAGATTTACTAAATCAAATAAATTGATTTATTGTGCAAGTGGGAAAAGCTAGAGGATGTGACATCCATTTAGATTAGATTAATCAGGATTTGATTAATTTAAGAGGAGATTAGATGATTTGACTATTTGATTTATATTTAGGGATTAAAATAAATCAAAAAGAGATGAAAAATGATTTAGACTTAGTTAAATATTTTGATTTATTTAACCAAAGGGGGTGATGTTAGATTAAATTAGATAAATGTTTGATTTATTTAATTTAATAGAGGAACTTGAGATGTTTAATTAAATAAAATGGGTTATTTAATTAAAATAGAGATAAAGGAATTAATTAAATAAAATGATTTATTTAATTAACGAGGGATAATGACTTAACAAGATAAAATTGATTTATTTACTTAAGAGAAGGAAATTGATGAATTTAATCAAATAAGGGTATTTGATTAAATAGTTGGACATAGGGATGATTTAGGATGAAATGGTGTTAGTAAATCAGGATCAAGTATGTGCAATGTCAATCAGTACATTTTCTATGTCTACATTTTGCCTCTCTTTAAAACAGTGCACTCGTTGCGTTGGTTCAAAGAATAAACGGTCTTGATCAAAAGACAATTTTTTTCTAATTTTTTGGATGCCCCACTATTGCCCCAACGAAAATAATTATGCTGGTATACTGCCCCCTTGAGAGATCAAGTGAAAATGCTAATTTTTGATGGATATCGTGATAAAATGTGAGAGGAATGGTTCTACTGATCATAGGACGAAATATAATTCTTTAGAAATATCAGATATTTGATGTAGACAATTTTGATGATGTATAAACAGTCATCGGCCATGGGTAGCCTCATGTATATTTTAAGATATCACACAAATTTGAATAGAAATGTTAGTAAAGATAGAAGAATAAGAAGAAATAAGATGATGACAAGAGGATCCAACAAGTCCATGATCTGAGAAGACCTTATTAGAGATGATGATGAGAGATGGATGATGATGATGATTGCTTGCCAAGAGTTGGGATTTTCAAAGGGCCAATTACCTTATGTTTGATAACACACACGGTATGATGCATCAAGGTATAAAGAACCAAGATGGTGTTGCACCTAGTGTGATGGAATTTGACTCAACAAATAGATAGGAGTATTCTTGTTCACACCTGACATACAGAAACCTTGCTAGGATGCACCTAACAAAGCAAGTATTAGCTGAGGTTATTTTACAAGAATGTCCAACAAGCACATCAGACAAAAAGATAATGATCATTGCCTCATTCCTTTCTCTCTAAATTATTTTTATTAGACATCATCGAGAGGTCATTGGAATGAGTGCAATAAGATAAATCAAAATAAAAGATCAAGTACAAAAACAAGCCAATGTTCTTCATACCTCTAGCCAAAGGGATTTGTTTTGATAAGGATAAGTATCCAAAGTGATATCCAAAATGATGCCCATTGTCAGAACGATATATCCTAAGACATGCATTGTATAGGATGATGATGGGTTGATAAGTTGTTTGATAGGATTTTGATATAAAGTTGATTGACATGTTTGAAAATGATCAGGATTTTGATTTTGCATTTAAAAGTTTGAAGTTTGCTTTTGATTTCATGTTTGTAGCTTGCTTTTGCTGATTGTTGTGGTTGTTTCTGTTTGTATTGCCAAAGGATGAAGGTGATGATTGTTTTATTGTGGATGAGATTATTGCACATGAAAGAGAAATGGGATAGATGGATTTTTTCAAATATTTGGATGTTTTGGATGTTTTTGAAATATTTTGAGGCTATTTTTTGGTATTTTTTGAGATTTTGCAAATGTTTTGATTTTATGAGATTTTATGAATGTTTTTGGATTTTGTGTCTTAGGGGATGATCAAAGATTAGCCTTGCCTACGTTCAAGCTCAGAGATGACGTAGTTCAGATCTAGTATTTTTTATGCTTTTTTGACTTTTTTTGACCTATTTTTGGATTTTTGATTTTCTAATGTTTTTGGATTTTCGCATGATTTTGATGATTTGGATATGGATATGCATGATGATATCAGTGTTTTGTTTGGGATTTTTCTGAAAATAAAGCTAGGGTTGATTGATTGAATTGATGGATTGATGATGATGACATTGTTGAGGATGCACAACAATGCAAGGATAGTGTTAAGCAACGCAAGGATTAGGATGGATATCCCAAGATGATGAGTGATTGATTAGATTTGATTGATCAAGATTTTGAAGCTTGATTTGGAACAAAATTATTTTGAATGATTCAATGTGACATTGAAGCACACGTTAGATGCAACTGATATTGATTGTTTGGACTGATGTTTGATTGAAGATAAAACTTGATAAGGAACATCCTCTTGTCAAAATATGCCATGGGCTAGTGATTTGGATCTTTGCTCACAAATTATTTGACCAATTTGATTCTATGTTTTCCAACGTTTAGATCACCACATAAGTTGGAGGATATAGAACAAGATTTATTCCCGAAGCAAGATGTAAATATCTGCCCCCAGTGTCTAGCAATGTATGGAATGCCATGGGTGGATGCTTGGATATATGTATGGATGGATGGATATGCTAAGCACACAAAGGATGCCAAGGATTATCTTGTGATAAGATATGGTGTTCAGATAAAGAATGCTCATTTAGATACTGTTTCATGGCTCAAATAACGTTGGATAGGATAGGATCAATGAAAATGACCCATGTCAAGATGTTTACCATAAGCAAGTGTAAAGTGTACACCAAAATTTTACCAAGATAAAGATAATGTGGAAGGTGGATGTAGATGGATGAAAATGGATTGGATAAATGCTTAATGGATGAATGGATTTATTATGGATGGGATGAGATACTTCCACCTGAACTGGCGTACACAGATGCTTGATTCTACACATGACACCTATTTGCTAGGTTTTCATCATGGTACTTTTCCAAATCGCCACCATAGTGGTTTTCACTAAAGGATGATTTTTCTCTTTACTGTTTTTGATCCTTTTTTTGATTTTTTTTGGATTTTCATATTTTTTGATTTTTTTGGTTTTTTCTGAAAGATTTTAAGCTCATACTGAATCAGCTTGTGGTGTTGATGTAGATTCCCTTGTCATAATGTGCCATTGATATCCTGCTTGAAGAAGCTGCTTTGCTAAGATACGTGCACTTGAATGCAACTTTTGAGATTTATGATCTGCTTTATTGATACCAGAGTTAACTCTGTCTTGGTGTGCACATCGCGATAGAGTGCCTTCTAAATCCTTATGATGAAGGGTTGTTGCCAATACATGGTCAATGTGATAATTGGATATCATGCGTGGAGGCATGGATGGAGTGTGTTTAGGGACAGGAGATGGATTGGTTGATAGTTTGGAACCTTTAACTCTCCAAACTTGGGAAGATGAGCAAAGATGGGTGGATACAGAAGTGTGCATGGAATTAGGACCAACTACTTGATATAATTTGTATGTCGCTTGAGAATCCTTATTTTTCCTTTGTGGACATCTTTGATGGATACTTTTCCCTTTTTTATTTTTCCCCATAGTTTCTTCGACTAATGGAGTTTGATAGAGATAATATTTCTTTGTATTCTTTGGTATCCATATGTATTTGTTTTGTACAATATGCTTCTTAGCTTCTTTTGCTTTGGTGACATTCTTTGTGATTTGATTCAAAACCTTCTTTTGATGTTGGTCGCAATTCGTGGATGGGGTGATGGGTGGATGAAGATTCATGACGTGGCTGGTTGTAGTATTGGAATCAGTTTCATCATAAGGACTCTTCGTGCTCCCTATGTTGATGTTTTCTTGAGACATAGTTTCCCCCAGTATGGTGGTAGTAACACCTTCATGCTTTGATTCTACCTGTTCTAAGAACTCTTGTTTAGAATGAATTCTCTAATAAATGACCACTGTAGATGATGCTATTTCCATTTGTTGCTCTGCTAACTTTGGAATGTCCTATTTTTTCTAACCTGTTTCTTTGAGTGGATAATGTTGGATATCTTCATACATGATGTCCTCAATCTGAATTTGGGATATATATAATCCTAATGTTGACAATTCAGTTTGATTGCAGGAATCAATAACTTGCTCTTTTTGTGTAATGAAATCCTACTCTAAATGAAGATCATCTACATGTGCATCCATAGAAATCATCTCATGGGTAGATGTAGTATGTGCTATATGGATATGATCATCATGTATATATAGGAGAGTGTCCATTAGATCATTGTAATATCTTTGAGATATGAATTCTTGATCCTAAATGATTTCAGAATTTCTTTCAACATGCTTTAGATCAAGTTCTTTACATGGGTCAATTTCAAATGATGGATTTCTTACAAAGGGTTCTTGGATATCTTCATCAGGCATAGGAAGTGGCTCAATATCCTCTTTATCTTTGAGTGAATTTGGATCAAGTGTTGAGTTGAATATTCCTTCAATATCGACAATCATGAGGTCGAAGGATGTCAATATGTTTTGGAAAGGACCATTGCTAGACTTTGGTGAGAGATGTTGATCATGCTCTAGAATAAATTTTTGAGATATGTCCTCTAACTTATTAGGTGATGTAGAGACATTTTCAACATGATAATTGGTCAATCGATTGTTGATTACGAGATCAAATAATGTTAACACTCCTTGAAATAGATCTTTTTTGGATATTGTTGAGGGATTCTTATCATCGTCAAAAAGTGACTCTTGACGTATGTTGATTTGATCTTTGGATGAGGTAGAAACATCTTCCATGTGTTTGTTGATGGATAGGTCTTGATCATGTGATCATTGACTTGGATCGATACATGGAGTTGTTAACATTTTGTTGGAATTTTGAACAATATTTGCTTGTTGGGCTTGAGCTTGCATTTGCACTTGAGCCTGGGCTTGTGCTTGTTGGGCTTGTAGTGTGGCTTGGGAAACTTGATCAACTTGTGCAACTTGCTGAGCAACTAGTTGTGCAGCTTGTTAGTTTTGGTTTTGTTGGTGTGCCTTCTAATAAGCAACATGTTGAGCAGTTTGCAACACAATGTTGTATTGGTTTGATGTGTTTGGTTTGGGTGGTGGTGGTGGCGGAGGTGGTTTTGGAATAGTGCTTGTTGTGATGATAAGAGGTACCATCGTATTGATGATTTGGATTTGAGTGGTGGATGGTGTGATCAATACGGTTAGTCCTTGAGAGACCATGTTTTGAGGGATGATAGACAATGTGTTGGTTGCTTGTGCTATGGGGATGGTTGCCATCTGTTGTTGTGATATCGATGGAAAGGGGGGAGGATTTGGTATGATGCCTTGATTGATGGTTGGGGGATGTTTTGGATGAGTGGTGATAGCTAAGGTAGCCCCAAACCAAGAGGTGATACTGATGTTAATGGAAAGGGTGGGAGTGGTGGGAAAGTGAGTGGCATGCTCCCTTGGGGAAATGATGATATTTGATAAAAAAAAATGCCCCTTGGTCCAAATAAGTCACCTTCTCCTTGTGAGGTCATAGGGAGAGAGATTTGAGGGGTTGTGTGAAATGATGATGATGGGTCATTAGGATTATGAAAGGTGAGGGGGACATATGGGTGTGATGGATTTTGAACAACATTTGTGTGATTTGCAAAAATATCTATCCAAAAGTTTACCAAGTGTGGATTTAAAATGTTCATGTTTGGTATAGTTGTACTTGGTATATTCTCATTTGGAATGTATGGATTTGGTGGGATAATGTTGTTTTGTTGAAGACTCATGCATTGAGTATTTGGTTGATAGATTTGTAAGTTTGGACTTGGATTTAAATCTACCATCAGAAAAGGTGTTCCAAGATTTAGATTGGGTATACTCACATTTTTTTTACCATTGAGGTTTGTAGGAGATAATGATCCCATGTATGGATTGTATAAATGTGAGTTTTGAAAATCAATTGGAATTGTAAGGATTTGATAGTTTGGTTGACTTGCTTTACTCTTGATGTATGAATTAAGTTTATATTCCATGTTCCTCTTGTGTTTTGACCTTGTTGTAAAAGTGACCTCTAAGGTGTTTAGGACCAATGATGAGATGAAGGATGAAAGGGGTGAATGATATGGGTGTTGATATTTTAGGAACTTTGGATGAATGCTAGACTTTAGGATTTGATTTTGATTAGTTTTGATTGGATAATGAACTTGTAAACCCTAAGATGTTGGATGTGATCTTTAGGATAAACTTGTTCAAAGGTGTGCTGATTTAACTAGAGGTATGAGAAAGGATGCATTCCCATACTCCTAATTAAACAAGGTGATTTTGATTTGGTTTAAGGATGTACCCAAGTCTAGATAATGATGTTTCCAAAGCTCTAAAGTTGCTTGTGGGATGGGATGATAAATGTTTCAAATGGATGAAGTGTTTGATTTTGATCCTAAATGAACTTAAGAAGGACTTGTTTACAAGGCCAAGATTTTGAAGAACATGCTTTTCCCTTCAAACCAAGACATCAATGTTTGCTCAAAAGACCATAAGACAAAAGATACACAAGCACATGTGTGGGGTTCAATTGATTTCATCTTGATTAGTGAATTTCTTTTACCACAAACACTTTCTTGATTAGATTTTCAAACTAAACGTCCAATGTCCTAACTTCTTTTCATCCCACAAAGTACTATGTGGAATTCAAGGAAATCAAGGCAATAGTTACCTAATGTTTACCTTGGTAGAAACAAATTAAGATGTAAACCCAATTACTTAAAAACCTCTAAGGACATAATCCTCAGGGTAAGAAATAGTTCTTGGGTTTTTTCAAAGGTATTTGCTCTAACTAAGGGGATTGAAATTTTGATTTTCCTGTTGAATGTGTGTTTCCCAATGTTTTCGAACTAGCAAGTGTTTTGATACCAAGAACATGCACAACCCTATGGATATGAAAGAATTTACTTGTTGAGTTCCCACTTGGACAAGTCTAGCTACGCCTACTCTTAGTGAATGATTAGATGCTTGACCCCACTGGCTCCCCTCCACGACACTCACTTATATAGGGCAGCCAAGCATCAACACCCATGAAACTCCCATGAAATTCTTTTCATTTCTACTAAGAGCCGTAAAAATGTGGGATGGCTTCAGAACGACCATTCTTGCACCAACAAGTAGATCAAGGATTTTGGCCTTTTCTAAACAAGGGTTTTAATTCAGACTTTTTGTTCGTAGGAGTTGACCCATCGAGGCGAGAGACCATTGTTTCCCTTCTTGTCAGAGCCAACCATGTGATATTGGCATTTATTCCAATACCCACATTTATATCCCGGTTGGAAATACTCTTGGGTTTAGAGTGTTACCGGTTGAGTCATTCCCTTGGGTGAGTAGTTTTTCCCCAAGGCAGGCCCTCTAAGATAAACAATAGAGAGCAAGATCCTAGTAGAGAACGAGATCATGATAGGGAGTAAGAGCCTGATCTTAGAGATCGAGATAAAGACCTTCATGATCTAGAGGAAGAGCCGGATGCTCGCTCGGGATAGAGATGCTCATGGTGTATATCCATATCTTGGAGAGCGATACTCAGTATCTGTTGTTCATGAGCGAGACCTAGACAGAAGTGATCCAGATTGCAACATAGTGCCCGTGAGTCTGATGCTTGTGGTAGAGAGCCAAATCCATCCAGAGAAAAAGATCCATACGACCAAAGTGATCCAGATCTATACCTAGCAACATCCCTACTAGTAGCATCCCTAGGCACATACCTAGACCCAGCCACATACCCAGATCAAGACCTTCATCATTGGGGTTCAGAGTTTCATGCTCGTGAGTCATAGTCTAATACTCACCCTAAAATTCTATGGGCTGATCTTCATGATCGAGAGTCTGTTCCATATGTTTCAGATGAAGCTCTAGGTCGCTAGGTCTTGGTCATTACGAGCTAGAGTCTGACCATAGTGATCATGCTTCGGAGTCCGATGCCTATCTAAATTGTCATGATAGGGATAAAGATGATGGGGAGAAAGAGTCCAATGTTCCGGATGATCCACTAAAGAGACAGTGGGAGAAATAGCTTATCCACTACCAGCATTAGTAATAGCAGCAAAGGCATAAGCTAGGACAAGGACAGTAAAGGCAGCAGGGGCTTACGCTATGGTTCCATAGTCCCTAGTTTCATATCTTCCATATAGAGCCCTAGTTTCATATCTGTGAATGTAGTGACAGGTTTTCCATATTAAGCAGTCGATTAAGCAGATGACCTTGAACCAGTAGATCTAGTAGCAAGGGCAGATGCATCATCATAAGTAGATACATTCAATCCTGTTGATTATGATCCAGTTACGGATGATCATAGTAGAGATCGAGACCCATACCCAGTCCCATATCCTCCAGGTGAAGCAGTCAGGATTTGAAGTAGTTTATCCATATCAAGACACATAGCTAGCCTATAGAAACAAAAGGGGCCTATTGTTTCAACTAAACTATATTAGCAGTCGGCAGCCGGGGGGCCTGCCTGCCGGGGGGGGTAGATTAATTGGGAGATAGTTGGCCCCTACCATTTTATAGGATGTATAGAATCTCGAGATCAATCTTCAGTGATAGAGATCGATCTTTATGATTGATTTGGGTTGGTGGGAGCCCAACAATATATATTGCCGAGATCGATTCGGGTTGGGTTAGGGCAGCAGTTTGGGCCCCTAAACTAATCTTCCTCTTGGGGGGGCGGCTGGTAGTTGATAGATTATGGTGTTGGCATGTTACATATAGAATCCTCAACCCCACCACCCCCTTCGCCTTAGGTCAACTATCTATAGTTCCCAACCCCACTATCCCCCCTACTATTCTAAGGGGCCTAGGATATAATTGCTTGATTCGCTGGTTGTCCCCCCAATAAATAGAAGTTGGGGCCGTTGCCCACAATTTCTTTATTCAAGTTCTACCCCCCATACCAGATTCTATACGTAACATGCCCAATCCTATCTCCCCCCACCCACCCAACAACTATAATCTACCTCCCAGGGGGACCACCCACCCACCCCAACTACGTTCTCCTCCCACCCCTACTATTTGAAGGGCTAGCAAGTGGCATTAATTAACCCCCCCACTTCAGTAGATGTCGAACTAAACTAGTAGCCAACAACTATAATCTACCTCCCGGGGGGGCCACCCACCCCGATGCCTAAGTTCCCGGATGAAGGTTGGGGTGCATCGGATGGAACTGGACTGAGAGAAGCAAGAACTGCATGTGTGGGCAGGTGGGAGGGGATTTGCTGAGAGGTAGATTATTGTGGGGGGTTATGTTCTCCTTGTTCCCGAATAAATTGAAGTGAACTGATCACCCCGGCACATTGGTTCCCAGTGGTTATGAAACAATTCAACCGAATCCTACTCTAATAATTCCCCTACTATTCTAAGGAGAATGGATCTTCGGCCTAGTATGCTTCATAAGGTTAAGGCTTTGCCCCCGCCTCTGTTCCTGATGCTTCCACTTTTTCGGGAGAAGGTGGAACCCCTGCCTATGCCTCTATCGCTGCTCCTGGTAGTGCGAGATGGGATCGACATCAGAACTTCAATAAGAGAAACTAGTACAGGGTCCTGGGCGTCTCCTCCCCCCACTATAGAAAGCCTAGCAGGATGATTAATTAACAGCATGGGGGCACTACCAGTTGTGGCTCCAGAAGGGGCTATGGAATCGGATTCTATCGCGAGAAATTTGGCAAACAAAAAGGTGAGCGGGTGATGCTTATGCACCTGGAACAAGGCTCTATACCCCCCACCCACCCCTATCAAGGCCTTGGAATGAGATATTGATCTCGATAGAGACGATCTGCCCAGTTTTCCACCTCTTCTTTACTCCCATCCCAGGGTCAAATGCCCTTCCTATCCTTGCCTCTGCCGCTCCCCGACTCAGGCTTTTGAACATAAGGAACTAGAACTTCTACTATAGTGGTGGTCCATTTCTCCAATGGGATGCCGACAGGGAGCTAGTTTGGGTGCTTATGTCAGTGGTTGTCGAATAGGAAGGGGTGCTTCCACTCGATCAACTTGATCTGCCACTCGGACCCCTACTATTCTAAGGTAGGGAGGTAGATTAGTTGCTGAATACTACCTCTTCTGCAATTGAATGAAGGAACTAGGGACTTAGCTCGATTGATCTTTGTTGAGAAACAAAGAGAGAATACACGCGATAGGTTTGGCTCACACTCGCAAGATGTTTTGTTCAATTTTAATCCCAAAATGAAGTGTGAAGGCAATCACTTACACAACCTAATATCACCAAAATCCTTTTGATTCTCAAGATCGCTATGAGGCGTGAGAGAAGTGCATATGTCTTTTAGATGATATTATTTTGGGTAAGTGATTACAAAACAAAGAAAAACTTGTTCATTTTAACCCCTCAAAGCAATGATTTTGATTCTTTTTAGAGCAGCAAAAAGGAAAGATGAAAGTTGTTTTTGTTCAATTGTTAACCTTTTAAAAAAATCTAGTAAGTTGCCTAAGGTTATTTTTAATCCCTTTGTTTTGTTCTTTTTAAACCCAAATTGAAAATTAGTAAGTCCTAAAGCTTGAAAAATGACAAATCCTTAAAAGAAGGGATTATAATTGCTCTCAAAGTGTTTTAAAACACTTGTTACAGTCATGTGATAATGCTTTTTTGTTGACTTCCATGCTCCATGGTCCTTTAAAACCTACAATACAAGCTTCAAATGTTACATGAAATCAAGAAACAAGAAGATATGAGGGTTAGATAAATGATTAAGCATAAAAACCCTAAAAGTTAGACCAAGTTTCATTATGATTTGACATTAGGTAAAAATTTGAAAATTTTAAATTTATCAAAGTTAAGAAACAGCTACACCATTGGATAGCTTATGAAATTCTACCCCATTTAAAAAAAAATCCTCTAAAAAAGACCAAAAAATGACCAAGATACAACCATTTTAAGTTTGCATGAAAAAGCAAGAAAGTCCAATGGTTCTGTCTGCAATGGCAATGATGTTTAGAGTTTGTAGCGGCTCTATATGGCGACGTTGGAGTGCCAACGGTGCAATTTGAAGTTTGGAGCAATGTAGTTTGTGTCCAACGGTGCAGTTTGCAATTTGGAGTGGTTCTGTATAGCCCCACTGGACTGTGAGCGGTTCTATATGGCCTCGTTGGACTGTGAGCAGCATAGTTTCCTGTAGACCTATAAAAACACAAAAAAACACAAAATTTTCTCAAAAAATGTGATTTGATCTTCTGGTTTGCCCTCCTTCTAGTGCCAAAATGTGAACCAATATCCTATACCTGCAAGAACACAACAAACAAACACATTAATAAGATCAAATGCAAGTTAGAATAGAGATTCCTCAAGAAATCCATTTGAATGTAAGAGAAAAGGAATGAAATGAAGAACACATACACTTAAAAAACAAAAATACCAAATCCTATTCTAAAACAAAGCAAACTCTTAATCTCTTGAGGGAGTTGGTACCAATTTGATGTGAAACCCTTTCCCAACTCCAATGGTGTGATGAAGATGATAGATGATGAAGAGTGATCCAATTGATGAAGACCTCCAATATGCTCCAAGATAAAAATCTGCATAACCTAGCTAAGATTAGATGAAATTGGATGAAAATTGCTATGAATTTGAGTATAGTAAGTTTACTCAAGTTGTGGATGATCAAATGAGGAATAAAGCCTCTTATTTATAGAATATCAAGTTGAAGAGATGTCCAAAATGGAGCAATGTGGGACTAAGAATCAACAAATGGCAAGGTGCCACTTGTCAACATGTGAATGGATGAAGGATGTCCAAAGAGGGGGGAGATTCAAATTCAAAAGATGGCTTGAAGGATGAGGTGAAAGGTGAAGTTAATGCCACATGGCTCAAGAAAAGGACTTGTAAGAGATGTTTAAATGCTTTGTTGGATGTGCAAACCCTTTTGGAGGGATTTTTCAAATTTGGGGAATATTCCAACCATTGATGCCTTTTTGAATGAAATAGAAGATTTACTAAATCAAATAAATTGATTTATTGTGCAAGTGGGAAAAGCTAGAGGATGTGACATCCATTTAGATTAGATTAATCAGGATTTGATTAATTTAAGAGGATATTAGATGATTTGACTATTTGATTTAGATTTAGGGATTAAAATAAATAAAAAAGAGATGAAAAATGATTGACTTAGTTAAATATTTTGATTTATTTAACCAAAGGGGGTGATGCTAGATTAAATTAGATAAATGTTTGATTTATTTAATTTAATAGAGGAACTTGAGATGTTTAGATGTTTAATTAAATAAAATGGGTTATTTAATTAAATAGAGTTAAAGGAATTAATTAAATAAAATGATTTATTTAATTAACGAGGGATAATGACTTAACAAGATAAAATTGATTTATTTACTTAAGAGAGGGAAATTGATGAATTTAATCAAATAAGGGTATTCGATTAAATGGTTAGACATAGGGATGATTTAGGATGAAATGGTGTTAGTAAATCAGGATCATGTATGCGCAATGTCAATCGGTACATTTTTTATGTCTACAATTAGAAATAAGAGAGAACTTAACAAAATGTTATGTATCACTTATTGACATAAAGTGACTACAATTATGCCAAGTGAAGAAATGGAAGTACATGACACATTAAGAGCAAAATATAGTAAATATTCCTATAAGATGATCATCCTAGTTTGTTTGTTAATGAATTATATGCTACCTAAGATTGGTTGAAGTTTATGCCCTTTGTGTTGAAATAAAGAAACACAAGGTAGAAAGAACAACCCTACCAAGCTTACCACCAATTGGAATTGAAATTCATATAGAGATGTCCTATTTTCCACCATATCATTTGATGAACCAAGAAGAGTCTAACATGCATCCCCAAGTTAGGTGTGAATACATACTAATTTTAAGCATATCAATAAATGAAGAAACAAAACCTTACTAAGATTCCTTGGAAACAATGTGAGAATTGTCATTGATAAATTATATACTACTAAAGAATATCAATCTCAAATCAACAACTAAATTATTTGTATATCATAGAGAATATATAATAGTTAAAGCCTTAAAACATAAGAAGTGTTTGGTATAATTTGTTGGTACACTCATTCTATACTTTATATCCATCAAAATGGTTTCTTTAGCATGTATTTAGCATTCTTATGAGCTTCATATTTTGACAAAATCCTCTCAAATTATTGGGTATAATTTACCTACTTATAATGGGTGGATTTCAACCTAAAAAATTATTTTGGGAGCAAGCTTGGAAAGAATACCTCACCCATTACCAATATTTTCTTTTTTTCTAATTATTTGAATATATGCTTAGTAGGATGACTATTTACTACTTTAAAAACATTCAAATTCATACTTACTAAAGACACATTTAATACATATAGACAGTTTACATGCATTGTATGTAAGACCTATGGGAATTTTGTATCTCTTTCTTTAGGTTCTTTCTTTCATTTACAAAATTATTGTATGTAAGACCTATGTGCATCATTATTGTAACAATAAAATAGGTGTAGTAAAAAGTAGGATGCTAAAATGGTGCAAGAATGAGAGGTTTTGAAGGTTAGGAGGGCTTAGATTAGACCAAAATAGAGATTTTTACAATGTAATCCTTTTGTGATCCTAAATGATGTAGTTGTAGGCCATTCCCATGATTTCTTAGTATTTAGAGGATTTGGTTAGCCATGGAGTGCCCTTAATGCAAGTATTTAAGGATGTTAGATTAGTGTTATTTAGGTCCCTCATAAAGAGAGAAAGCTTGTACAATTTGATGATAACAAACTTTTGATGGAGTTTTCTTCCTACATTGAATTTCTTTAGGTTAAAATACTTGTGCTAATATTTGTTTCCTTATGATGTTGTTTCTTGCACTTTTTATAGTAATCCTTGTAGTTTTGCTAATAATTCATAAGAAAAATAAATAAGATGTAAGTTTTTCTTGAAGACGATGAATCATTGATAAACATAGTTCTTGTTCTTCATAAAAAATATTTTGTTGGAATTAATCCCTACATAAGCATACTCTTGTTTGCACCATGGATTTATGGATTCCTTAAGCATTTACATCTTTGTGGTAATTTTTTTGGAGTATAATTTAAAGGATGAAATTGATATAGGCACCAATGTGGATGTTGAAATTTGGACAAAATTCTATAGTGTTAGAAATCACTCATACTTGTACTTAAATATTTATTTTGTAGCATTTAAGTTGTTGAAATAAGCATAGAACTCATGGAAAATAAGACCATGTGAAATAAGTTTATGTTGATGAAAATACCCATGGAATATTCATGGATTTTATAGATCAAATATAAATCTAGAGCATCCTTTATATTCACTTCATTCCCTTGAATGCTAATTTCTCATGATCCTAATCTTAAATTTCCATTAAGCTTTTATTGAAGCTCTATAACTTACAATGTTTAGTCTATGTGGATCTAAATGTAAACACATATATTTGGAGTGGGTTAGTGCCAACATCAATAACATACATAAAATTGAAAATTCCTTTCTTTTATCTAGAAATTAGCAATTGCAATAGAATTGTGTTGGTGATTAATATTTAGGTTACATGTGCATGCTATGAACATTTGTTATATGATATCATATAATAAATGAATAGTCCATGATAAAATAGCCTAACTTCCCTCACCCTTACTTCTTGATGCATTCTCCCCTACAACTTGAACAATCCCTTCTTCATTAAAAATATATTAGTTCTCTTCCCACCTTTAAGATTAGTGGAAATTGACCTTGCACCCTCTAAGAATACCATGGAATTCTCTCAAGGAATCCTACTTATTAGTCTAAATTTTAGATCTACACTTTTTAAAAAGAACAATAAAACCCCTAGAATGGATTTGGTCAACTTTATACATGTCACCATAAGTAAGGAAATATTACAAGATTTATCTTTCCCTCTAAGAATTTATTTAGACATGGAAACTAAAGGATGATGAATTATATTTATGCATGGAAAATGTTCCCAAAATAAATGTATCTATGGAAGAAACATAGATCAAGGCATGACTTTGAAAAGTAACAAATTGCATCTATAAATTCATGAGAGCCTCTCCATGGCCTAAGATGTAATATGCCTAGGTTCAAGAAAATTGGATGCTCTTACACTTGATAGACATTTTAATCTTTAACAAGGGATTGATTATGGATATATTCTCCACTAAGAGAAGACCAAGCATTCCAAGAAGAATTTTTTTTCATGAAAAAATGGGTTATTCATAAAAAATTGGTCTCCTCTTTTTAACCCAACAAAGGACCTCCCTTGCATTATTCCTCTCTATGTAAGACAACCCCTTAGATGATGTGACTATTGTAAATAACCCTCTCTTATGAGAATCCAAGGAGGTAAAGGGGAATGCATCATTGCCTCTAAATTCACTAGAGGTCCAAGAATTCTCAATTATGCTCATGTATCAATATAGTTATAGATAACCCCTCTATGATGGAATTATTTTGGACACAAGAGGGATTGAATGGGAGTGGCTCATTATGTATGAAAGCATACCATTTTGGTGAAAATTATGTGGAAAGCATGAATATCTAGGAAGGAATTATCCTTCATACGACCCGTCTAGCAAGTACCCACCAACAAGAAAATAAAATAAGTACATTAAATGAATAGTCCAATAGAGGAGCACAAATCCAATGCTTTATCAAATATACAATAACATGTAGAAGATAATACTTGTGTGTTAACAAATGGGAACTATTATGACCTGAAATTGCACCCTGTTGAACTTGATGTTCAACACCTCAGTGTAACATGGGAAGACCTCTAAAGATGTGGGTTACTTGTAGACAAAGGTCAACCTCCAGAGAAGGCCAACTTCCTAACTGGTAATATCACTTAACTACTAAACCTTTTAAGGAAAAGGGAGAACGAGTGCATAAAAAATGAAAATGAAATCCTATGGTGATGCACCAAATTTGTTCAAACATGTACAACTGCTTAACACATAGTTTTCAATCAACTAATAAAAGCTGATATGCACAACTCAATACTCATATGATACTACATAAACATTTCATAAGAAAGCTACGATACATATAGTCCAAGAAGGATGATAAGTTCTCCTCACAACTAAACTATTTGCATCACTAGCATAACCTATAACCTGCAATATACATATCTCCTTTGCTTGAAAGTGTTATTAATGAGACGTATTAACAAGGAATAAGAAAAACTCACATGTAAATATGTCAATCATCCAACACACCCAACGAAACAGATACTGAGAAGGCAGAAATTGCTTTTATTTTATTGATCTCCAAAGGTGAAACTCTACCATACAATGTTTGTAAATGAGTTACAAAACTCAGTATTCTCCTCTAAGGACTTACAAAAGTCACAAAAGCAGAAAATATACAAGTAAGAACTCTTTTTAAAAACAGGAAAAAATGCCATATATATGAAAACTAAAAGCGTCGCCTTCTTGTTTTAGGGTTTACAAAATATCAATTTTTTCAGAAGGGTCGACCCTCAAATCTTTTTAGAAATAAAGCTAATGCATTCAATGTGCATCCTTCGTGTCCACGTCGGTGAAAGATCGCTCCAGGGATGGCCCTTTAGATCTTTTGCGACCATGCATTTAATGTACTATCCTCTGGCCTCCGTGTCCACTCTCGAACTTCCTTGAAGAGCTGCCTTGAATGCCCCTGGAGCATTACCATTAATATCGATTTGCTTTTTGCCAGCCGACCTCACAGCTGTCCCTGAGACTAGTGATTTCTTTCTTTCGGCCTTCTTCCTGCTTAAGATCTTTCTGTAGGTTGATTTCCTCTATAAACAACTTCAGACTTTCCCATTAGATCTCCACACCATTGCTCTTCGAGCTGCTCCATCGCCTTTGATCTCAAGAAAAAATCCATGTCATTTATGCTCTATTGATCTCGTTCATAGGGGTAGTCAAATAGTCAAATGACTGATGGTTCGCCTTTAGTTCCCTCTGATTGGTTGAACATATGCCATGCAAGATCCCAGGCGATCAAAGGTAATTCAACCAGAATCACATGTCGGTGAGACACTAGCCGTGTCTCCCCGATGAGATTATGCTCTATAGCAGCGATCAACATGGCTCACCACTATTGGAAAGACTTCATAGCGAGTTCCCATTGGTCATATCGATATTCCTTTTTATTGGCAAATCCATCGCTATCGGCAAGACTTCTTAGTCGGCAGGAGATCATAGTGAACGCTAAGAGTCCTACTGATGTCCTTTTCCATGGGTAAGTTGATTGCTATCAGTAAGACTTCCCTCAGTCTGCGAGAGGTTATACCGAAGGAAAACTCTCTCGGCAAGACCACCTTCGTTCGCTGAGACATCATGTTGAGCTCCTTTCTTTCGCCGAGCTCGCTTCACCTCAGAAAGACCCTACATGGGTCGGCAAGACCTTATGCCAACCCCTTTATCTTTCGATGAGCTCGAAACATTTTGGGGAGACCACCAGCAGTCAACAAGACATTACACCGAGGGAATTCCCTATCGACGAGACCTTTCCCTGTCGGTGAGACCTTACGCCGATGACACCTCCTTTCTCTGGGACCTCCTTCGCTATTGGCGAGACCCTGCTTGGTTGCCGAGACAATACGACGAACGCAAACCCTTCGCTGAACCCACTACCTCATGTCAACAAGACTTCGTCGGGTCAACAAGACTTCTCAGTGAGGCCTCCTTGTTCTGGCGAGAGCTTATTTCACTTCGGGGAGACTTTGCTTGGTCGCCGAGACATTATGGCGAACTCCTTTCTTTCGTCGAGACCTCACCCTTTCGACAGGACTTCTCCCCGATGCTGGCCACTTCAGTGAAACTTTCATCTATTAGCAAGACTTCACGTTGAAGCCTTCATCTCTTGGTGAGCTCGGGCCCTCTTTCAGCAAGACCTTTATTTATCGGCTAGACCTCCTGTCAACGCCAATATTACGCTAAGAACTACATTCTTACGGTGAGACTGCAGTTGATCAACAAGACCTCACGTTGAACACAAATGTCTTGGTGACCTGAGGCAAAAGTCAATCATTTGCCCCACCTGAAATGCTTGAAAAATTAGACCCCTGCCTGATTGAACCCGTAGGTAAAAATCGGGCAACATTTCTGGCGACCTTTGCTGGATGTTTTCCTGCTAAACATGAAAACTAGTAGCCTAAAATTGTTCATTGGGCATGGAGTCACTAGGAAAACTTAGAAGAAAACTTGGAGTAGCCTTGCACATGGCTGTAACTCATTTGTAACTCATTAGAAGACTTAGAAACTTATTGAAAACAAGAAAACTACAGAAGTGAAACTATTTACTATACTGGAACAACACTTAGGGAATACAACAACAATTAAACTAAAGTGCAACGCACTTATTGAATGCAGGAAATCTAACCTAAAGCATGTACAAGGAGGAACTTATCAAACCTCAAAACAAGGCTTGAGGTGTATCCCATTGACTGGGATAGGAATTACTTCACCTTCAGTTGTGGCCAGTTGGTAAGCATTGTGTTCTTTGCGGTCTTTGATAATAAATGGACCCATCCACATGTTGTCAAACTTGGTGTGATGGCTCGACCTGCCCTTTAGAACATCCCATTTTAGCACAAGATCTCCCATCATGAAATCTCTTGATCTAGTTTTCTTATCAAATGTTCTTTTAGTCAGGGTTTGCTGACATTCCATGTTCTTCATAGCCCTATCTCTAGTTTCTTCTAACTCCATTAGCTGAGTATATCTTAAGGCAAGTGGATCAGTTTGTTCAAATAGGACCAGCTGACTGGCAATGTCCAAGGCGGGCAACTCAGTAGAAATAGGTAATTTTGCTTCTTCACCGTACACCAACATGTAAGGTGAGTTCCCAATCACCTTCTTAGGGGTAGTTCTGTCTGCCCAAAGAGTAGTCTTTAGCTTGGCATTCCAATCCCTTTGATTGTTTTGAAGCATCCTTTTGATAATGTTAATTAGATTTTTGTTAGTGGACTTTGCAAGTCCATTGCCCTGAGGATAATAGTTGGAGCTTGTATTCAAGTAAATGCCATTCCTCAACGCCCAATCAACAACCTTCAGACCAACAAATGCCAAGGCATTGTCATAAATTATAGAATCTGGGACTCCAAATCTGCAAACCATGTCTTTATAAAAATTCAACACTGGGATTTCATTAGCTTCCTTCAGAGGCAAAGGTTCTATCCATCGTGTAAAGTAGTCTGTTGCTGTGATAATCCACCAGTGGCCTGCACTTGACGGTGGATTAATTTCCCCTATGAAGTCAATTCCCCACTTCATAAACGACTGCTCTATCTGAATTGGTTGCAATGGCAAAGCAACAAGCTTTTCTTTGCCTGAAAACAAGGCACAATTGGAACATCTCCTGACATATGTATGTGCATTCTTAAACAAGTCAGGCCAATAATAGCCTGCTTTCAAAATCTTATATGCTGTTGTCCTTGCAACATAGTGACCTCCAGAAGGCCCATCATGGAACTCATGTAATATTTGACCCACTTAATCATTATCGACACACCTGAGTAGTACTCCACTATGATATTTCCTATACAACACATCATCAATCAAGACGAAAGGAATAGACTAAAGTCGGTAGTACCTCCTCTTCGTTCTATTCAGATTAGGTGGACATGCCCCAGTTCTCAAGAAATGTGACATCTCTTGCAACCAGCTAGTAGCTTCATTATCTGTTGTCCCAACATTAACCAAAACTGAGTCTCGTTCATCCTGTACTGCTGAAATGTCTTCGTTAGCCAACTGCTGGCACAAACCTTTTCCCCTCACCAATTTAGTGACCTGAATATCCACATCGTACTCCATAACTCTTGTGATCCATCCAACTTGTTTTTCATTTAGATCTTTGCTAAGTAAAAATTCTTTCACACTAGAATGTGCCATTTGAAGATGAATTTCGTTATGAGACAATAGATGTCTAAATTTCTTTAGAATTTTTACAACAGCCAGTACATGTTTTTCTACGAAGGTATACTTTTGCTCATAGTCTTCCAGACCCTTGCTGAAAAAAGCAATGGGCTGCTCCAACCCTTCTACATTTTTATGCACCAAAATTGCAGAAATTACATTAAAATTGCCAAAAGCATACAAGGTAAAATCCTTGTTGAAATCTGGGTTAACTAATGTTGGGGATGAAGCTAACACCTCCTTGATTTGTTGAAAACTGCCCCTTGCTTCTCGGGTCCATTTAAACTCTACATTCTTTTTTAACATAGTTGTAAGGGGTTTTAACAAGGCTGCTATATCAAGGAGAAACCTCCTGACAAAATTAATATGACCAATGAAACTCTGAAGTCCTTTCTTATGTGGAGGTAAAGGCAGCTCCAAGATTGCTGCAACTGTTTTAGGATCCACAGTGATTCCCTTCCTAGATACTACATACCCAAGAACCTTTCCTTCATGAGCAGAGAAAACACATTTCTTGGGATTCAATGATATATCGAACTCTCGACAACATTCAAAAATCTGCCTCAAATGGTCGATGTGATATGCTGTCTTCTTAGAATAGACAGTGATGTCGTCAAGGTATACTAAAACAAACTTATACATTAAGTTACTGAAGGCCATGTCCATAGCCATTTGGAAGGTTGCTCCAGCATTAGAAAAACCAAATGGCATTTTCTTGTATGCCATTGTGCCCCACTTTGTGGTGAAGGAAGTTTTAAATTGATCTCCTTCCCTTACCAAAATCTGGTTATAACCAAAATATCCATCCAATAAAAAAAAAGTTCAGAACCTGACACACATTGAAGAATCTGCTCCATAGATGGAAGAGGGTTCCTATCCTTTAATGAAGCTTTGTTCAAATCTCTGAAGTCTACACATAATCTAAGCTCTCCGTCTTTCTTCCTAACGGGAACTAGATTTGCAACCTAGCTAGTATGCTTAATGGGAAAGATAATCCCACTTTCTATGAGTCTAAAAACTTCTTTCTGCATTAATGGCTCCAGTTTGGGATTAACTGGCCTCTGTTTCTGCCTTATGGGTTTAGCTGTTGGCTCCAATTCTATTCTATGTTGTGCAAGACGTGGATCAAATCCCTTCAAATCTCCATACTCCCAGGTGAATATGTCAATGAATTCTTGGAATAATTGCAGGAAAGACTGCTTTTCAGTAGCAGTGTTTATTTTTCCTATCTTGAGGCTTCTCTTAGATGCAATTTCTAAGTCCTCATAATGATCTTGTTGAACCAACAAATTGGCTTTGTTACTTTTAGCCTGATCATCAGAGTTGAAAATTCTTTCTAAGGTAACCTAACCCTTAGGCAACTTGTTGTTCTTTAAATGTAGTACCTGGTCTCCATACTGCTGCTTAATTCTCTCTTGGTTTGATGCTGCAAACACGTCCTCTTCAAGCAGAAATTGCAGAATTTGCTCATCACTCTCAAAAACCTACCAGTTAACATTGTTATCGGGCACTGAAGGCCTGATAATAACCTTGATATGCTGCTGAATACATTCCTTCCTTATGCTATTCAGAATGTCAAACTGAGCTCCCACAGCTGCTAATCTGTCAGCATGCTGATTCTAATTTCCTGGAATTGAAATGATATTGAAAGCCTCAAAATCCTCAATGAGGTCCCAAACCCTATGCTTATACAATTTAAGAACATCATTTTTAATAGCATTCAGGCCTCTAACCTAATTTACTACCAATTCATTGTCCCCATGCACCTTCAAACACTTAATTCCACATCTCCTTGCCCATTCTAGCCCTTGAATAAGACCTTCATATTTTGTTGTGTTATTAGTGCACGGAAATGGAAACCTAAAGGCTACATAATATCTTTCAGCTCTTGGGGAAACCAATAATGCACCCCCACCAGCGCCATGCCTGCTCCTTGAACCATTAAAATACATTTCCCAAAATTTGTCTTACTGATCACAATCATTCCCTGACCTCTTAACCAAGTTAGGCATCACTACATTAGCTTCTTGGAACATGTAGTTACCCATACCAACATCCGACACCAAGTCACTTTCATCACTAGAAGTTTGGCCTGCTTCCCACTCATCTAAAAGTATATCGGGGATATCATTGACAACAATGCGAGGATCAAAGACAACATCATGCTCGTCTTGTTTAAAAATTATGCAATTGGCATTTATTGCACTAGGTATATAGGGTTCTATATTGTCTTTCTCAAGTAACTCAGACTTAATGGTTACTTTAGTTCCATACCTAGTATGGAACAACATGTGAGACCAGTTAGATGAAAGGTATCCCCCTATTTTAGCCATAAACTCTCTTGACAAACATAACCCAAAATACGGAGGCAAATCTGCCACATAAATGTCTTGGGAAATTAAAAAATTAGGGCAAGCATGTAGAGTTAAGCTAGCATCTTTGATAAGACCCACTGAATTAACAGATGAGCCATCCAGCTGGACTACTCCTTTCTCTAAAGGTTCATACTTTAAACCTAATTGATCAGCTACTTGCTTGGGCATCACATAACAGGTAGCTCCACTATCTACCATACAATTGTGCACTAAATTTTTTTCAATAATCAATGAGACATAGAACAAAGGAGGTCTCATGTTCTTACCTTGAATCACAGATTCCCTTTTGCTATTGGGATTAGCAACTTTCCCTTGATCATCATTAGCCATTACGACCTTTTGGGAATCAACAACAACTTGTTTAGGATTTATATCTTCAACTAATACTTTTTTAAGTAGATCAGCCTGTCTAGGAATGCTTAAGGAGTCCCACATGGTCATATTCACATTCATCTTCTTCATACTATCCACAATATTGTAAGGTACAGTTGAAGGTACCTTCTGATGTACTTTAGCAACAACCGGTTCTTTATTCTTGTGAGGCTGCTCATTGATTGGTAAGACAATAGTTCTTTTAGGAACATTTAGAATAGGTGTGGATGATGCTTCTATAGTTGCAGCCCCCTTGTTTCTATCAGCTAATTGCTCCACCTCTAAAGCTCTTTTCTTAGCTCGTGTATTGGCTGCAATTGCTGAATCAACATTCACACCATAGAATTCCTCAATTTTCCAATTTAAAAATGCAGTCTCATTAGAATGTATATCCGGTTGGTGTTTAGGTATATTAGTAGGTGCATCTAGCTATGGAATGACAACATTTTGGATCATAAATTCCTGATTAACTAACCCATTTGAGCATGAGGCTGGGTTATGCACTTGATTACATGAATAACACCATTCATTTTCTATCACAAAGTTATTCTGGGCTGGAACCATGTCTTTCATTGGACTTACATCATTAAGAGGAGCTAGATTATAAGATTGGAATGGTCTCTGATTAACATTTTCCCTCTGATAAGCACCTTGATAGGGCTGCCTATTTTGCTGATACTAGTATCCCTAGTTTTGATAAGACTGATTTGCATTCTGACCTTGCTATTGGTTCTGGTGTTGGAAATTCAGCCTTGCCCCTTGATATTGTTTCTTCATGTTGATCAACTCATTTCCCATAGTCTGTAAAATACTTTCTATCTTATGCTGACTAGACTTGATCTCTTGCAATTCACTTGATGGTCCTACAACTGACACTCCCTGACTCACAATAATGGGTAATGTTGGAACAATAGGTAAAGGGGATAAAGATGGCATTTGCAATGACATATTTGATTGAATTTCAGGGAAGTAGGGCATAGGTGGCCTAGGTGATAACTTGCCTTCTTGAATGAGGTTATTTTCTACCTTAATAGCTATACTATAAGCCTGAGGTAAAGAAATACCCCCAATGGACTGTATCATGACTGAGATATCACTATTTAAACTTTTCAAATAGTATAAAAACGCATAATCAGTAGAAGGCCTTACTGTAGCAGGTATTCGGTTCCAAGTCTTTTGAAATTGGATATTGAAGTCCGCCATTTGTTATTGTGGGGCTCTTTTAATGGTTGTTAATTCCTCTACCAAAGATAGGTGATCAGATTTTTCCTCAAAATTTTTGGTAAATTCATCACCAAGCTCATCCCATGTTCTTATAGAACCCACCGGCAAGCTTCTAAACCATTCCAATTCCTTCTTCTTGAAAGATGTAGCCAAAAATCTCACAGCTACGTTATCTTGTGTCACATGATGCACATTGCACAATGCTACCACATCTCTGATATGTTCAAAAGGTGTTACTTGTGCTTCTCTAGTAAACTCTAGTAACCCTTTTAACGCCGCCAATGGAATGTCATCATGTTGTGCTAGATTAAGGGGACTACCCTGGTTGAATGGTACGGAAGTAAAGGCCCTTGGTGCCGCCATTGAGCTGGAATGAATTGGTATGCTTGCTGAAGCAGAACTTGAACTTGGTTGAGAAGTGTTTGCTGTAGCAAAAATACTATTTGTTGAACAATTGAAAGCCCCTAATGAGGAGGCATAAGGTTTTGTTCTAAGAGTAGGAGATGCTGAACACCTAGCTAGAGGGTCTCTTCTTCTTATCATGTCGTATGAAAACAGTGCCTTATCACTAACACTAGGTGGTGTTGACTGAACTCTAAGAGAAGGAACAATCCTCTTGAGAGCTCTCCCTCTTCTTCTTGGAGGAGATAAATGCAAAAAATCTACAACTTTTGAATTTCTGGTTTCTATTTTTCTCATATAAACAAACACATTGATCCTTTCCTCCACGCAGAGTCGCCATATATGCTTAAAAAGACCTCTAAAAGGCTATTAGCTCATTGTTAGCACATCAAAACAACAAGACTTAGGAATTTTACTTCTGACTCTGTCCCACCGGGCGTGCCAAAACTGTTATCCCCTGAAATTGCACCCTGTTGAACCTGATGTTCAACACCTCAATGTAACATGGGAAGACCTCTAAAGCTATGGGTTACTTGTAGATAGAGGTCAACCTCTGGAGAAGGCCGACTTCCTAACTGGTAATATCACTTAACTACCAAACCTTTTAAGGAAAAGGGAGGAGTGCATAAAAAATGAAAATTAAATCCTATGGTGATGCACCAAATTTGTTCAAACATGTATAGCTGCTTAACACACAGTTTTCAATCAACTAATAAAAGCTGATATGCACAACTAAATACTCATATGATACTGCATAAACATTTCATAAGAAAGCTACGATACATACAGTCCAAGAAGGATGATAAGTTCTCCTCACAACTAAACTATTTGCATCACTAGCATAACCTATAACCTGCAATACACATATCTTCTCTACTTGAAAGTGTTATTAATGAGACATATTGACAAGGAATAAGAAAAAAACACATGTAAATATGTCAATCATCCAACACACCCAATGAAACAGATACTGAGAAGGCATAAATTGCTTTTTTTTTATTGATCTCCAAAGGTGAAACTCTACCATACAATGTTTGTAAATGAGTTACAAAACTCAGTATTCTCCTCTAAGGACTTACAGAAGTCACAAAAGCAGAAAATATACAAGAACTCTTTTTTAAAAAAGGAAAAAATGCCATATATATGAAAACTAAAAGCGTCGCCTTCTTGTTTTAGGGTTTACAAAATATTAGTTTTTTTAGAAGGGTCAACCCTAAGATCTTTTTAGAAATAAAGCTAATGCATTCAATGTGCATCCTCCGTGTCCACATCGGTGAAAGATCGCTCCAGGGATGGCCCTTTAGATCTTTTGCGACCATGCATTTAATGTACTATCCTCTAGCCTCCGTGTCCACTCTCAAACTTCCTTGAAGAGCTGCCTTGAATGCCCCTAGAGCATTACCATTAATATCGATTTGCTTTTTTCCAGCTGACCGACCAGCTGTCCCTGAGACTGACGACTTCTTCTTTCTTTCGGCCTTCTTCCTGCTCAAGATATTTCTGTAGGTTGACTTCCTCTACAAATAGCTTCATAATTTCCCATTAGATCTCCACACCATTGCTCTCCGAGCTGCTCCATTGCCTTTGATCTCAAGAAAAAATTTGTGTCCTTTATGCTCTGTTGATCTCGTTCACAGGGGTAGTCAAATAGTCAAACGACTGATGGTTCACCTTTAGTTCCCTCCGATTGGTTGAACATATGCCACACAAGATCCTAGGTGGTCAAAGGCCATTCAGCTAGAATCGCATGTCGGTGAGACACTGGCCATGTCTTCCCGATGCGATTATGCTCTATAGCAGCGATCGACATGGCTCACCACTGTCGGCAAGACTTCATAGCGAGTTCCCATTGGTCATACCGATATTCCTTTTTATTGGAAAATCCATCGCTATCGGCAAGACTTCTTAGTTGGCAGGAGATCATAGTGAACGCTAAGAGTCCTACTGATGTCCTTTTCCATGGGTAAGTTGATCGCTATTGGCAAGACTTCCCTTAGTCGGTGAGAGGTTATACCAAAGGAAAACTCTCTCGGTGAGACCACCTTCGTTCATCGAGACATCATGTCGAGCTCCTTTCTTTCGCTCAGCTTGCTTCACCTCAGCAAGACCCTACATGGGTCGGCAAGACCTTATGCTGACCCCTTTATCTTTCGGCGAGCTTGAAACATTTCGGGGAGACCACCAGCGGTTGGCAAGACGTTACACCAAAGGCATTTCATTTTGGTGAGACCTCACCCTGTCGCTGAGACCTTATGCTGATGACACCTCCTTTCTCCGAGACCTCCTTCGCTATCGGCGAGACCCTGCTTGGTCGCCCAGAAATTACGGTGAACTCAAACCCTTTGCCGAACCCACCACCTCATGTCAGCAAGACTTCGTCGGGTCGGCAAGACTTCTCAGCGAGGCCTCCTTGTTCCAGCGAGAGCTTATTTCACTTCAGGGAGAGTTTGCTTGGTTGCTGAGACATTACGGCAAACTCCTTTCTTTCATTGAGACCTCACCCTTTCGGAAGGACTTCTCCCCGACGCCAACCGCTTCGGCGAAACTTTCATCTATCGGCAAGACTTCACGTCGAAGCCTTCATCTCTCAGTGAGCTCAGACCCTCTTTCGATGAGACCTTTATTTATCGGCCAGACCTCCTGCCGATGCCAATATTACACCGAGAACTCCATTCTTACGGTGAGATTGTAGTTGATCGGCAAGACCTCACGCCGAACATAGATGTCTTGGCAACCTGAGGCAAAAGTCAATCATTTGGCCCCACCCTGAAATGCTTGAAAAATTAGACCCCTACCTGATTGAGCCCGTAGGTAAAAATCGGGCAACAGGAACAATACTAATATATCTAAGAAATTTAAAGGTGCTCTAGTAAGGAACAATAAGCTATACATTTTCATATGCTTATGCACATGATGAAAAAACTTAGAAACACAAACAAGGAATTCAAGATCATAAAATCTTCCTATGCTCTAACCTCATGAGAAGAAAATGAAGTGGAAGAAAACATAATTAAGCAATAAAAGGAATCATCAAAATCTATATACAACAAACTTTGATTCAAACAAAAAAATGCTCTAACATAATAAAATAATTTACATGCATCAAAATTTTCAAATACTTTTCACATCAATCATTGACGTTGTTGGTTTCCAATTTGATTGTATCCAATTGTGCTTGAATCCTAGCCCCTTATGCATTTTGGCCTTGTTATCCCCATCATAGATAATTGACATGAGATGATTCTTAATGGGTATCTCTTGGTATAAGTTTACACAAGTGTTTATTATGCAGAGGGAAAGGAATTTGCAGCAAAAGTACAATGGTCAATGACTTGTTTGACAAATTGTATTTTCTTAGTAACCCTATTTTTGGAAAAATACGATGGGATAACAATTTTTATGCAGGTTATTAGGAATCTAAACATATTTTCAGATAGCCTTTATGGAGATACAACTCCTCCTATAACTGTATCCTCCAAAATGAAACAAAAACCCTTCAAAATAGATTGTTACGAGTCCTAATTAGCCCTTTAAGTTGCCAAAACTGAGATTTTTTGAAATAATGCCCTCATATGTGCCAAAATGGTATAAAAACTATTTGAAAAATTAAAGTATGTTTCCCTAGACCTATAGACCAAATTTTATCAATTGGGTACGAGTATTTCTCTGAAAACTCAAATTTCTTCCTTCAAACCTTAGGTAGGTTTTTGATAGGGCAATGGTGAAAACACATATTTTATGATTTAATATCCACTTTCAAGACCTAAAATTTTCGGATGTTGTGGTTGTGTTTCTGATATGCGGTTTTCATTGATGTCAACACTATTAGCATTAATGCATTTGAAGTTGTATATGTCGAGGCTATTGAGAAAATTGTAATAGAATGAGTTGCAGGTTGTTAGTGGTGAAGTGAAGTTCTATCTGTTGGTGAGTTCCATACATTGATGATATGAGGTTGTGGACTAAAGGGTTTCTTGTTGAGTATGTCTAGTTTATCCATGTTGAGTTTTAGAGATCCGTGTGAAGATTTGATTGAGTTATGAATATTTCCATTTTGATAGTTTTTTTGTCGCTTCAGTTAGTGTTCCTGATTGAAGATTATGTGATTTCAATAAGTTCAGTTGCTGTAGATGCTTCTTTGGTGATTCGTGATTTTTTTGGATGTTTCTAGTTCGTGCTCTATCTTTGTTGCACATTCGCGTTGATCGTTGTGCTCATGATCCAAGATTTTCTCTTGCGTGTTCATGTTTTTCATGTTCTTGGCCGACATGGTGTTAAAGCGTGTTGTGGATCTTCGAGGAGAAATTAATTGAAGTTTTTTCATGTTGGAGATGTTGTTTTGGGTCCTCACTAAGTTGTGACCGACCTTGGTTGATTTGCATTGAAAATTATCTTTTGATTTGGGCTGATTTCTTGTAATTATTTTATTATCTCTTTGTGGCTGACTTGTAGCGATGAAATTTCTTGTTGCAAATATATAAGAGCGATTGTTTATTCAAATTGAAGTATTCTAGTGGAGAGTATGTGAAGTGAGCGAGTCCTGTGTGAAAATAATGTTTAGATCATTTGAAGGCAGAGCAGAGTGTGAAGAAGAGTGAAGAAGAGTGAAGAAGAGTGAAGGAGAGTGAAGGAGAGTGAAGTAATCATGTGCTTAACTGAAACTGTAATCATTCATTAGCAGATGCTATTTTCTCATTTCAAATTTGGATGGTTGTAATACAAATCTTTATGTAAGTCAGTGTCTTCCTTTGTAATTGAGTAGTGAGCGCTAGCCAGTGTGCCTGAATGCATGTGCATTCCCCATTTATTGTTCCTATACTTTTAATAGGGTATAATCTTGTGGACTGACCTCCACCGTGGTTTTTCCCTTAACAAGGTTTCCATGTAAAAAATATTGGTGTTATGTGTGTTTATGATGTGTTGTTGATTCATGCTTTCATTGATATTGATAAAATATGAGAATAAGGATTAATAAGTCTAATAAGTTTGAAGTTTTGTGACAACTAATTCACCCCCCCTCTCAGTTGTCTACCCTTGTCTTTCCAACAATTGGTATCAGAGCTCATGGTTCCTTGGAAGAAGTTTAACAACTTGAGGTGATTTGGGATGGCAAAATACAAGAAGGATAGTATGAGATTTTATGGAAAAAAAAATTCTTTATGGAAGACTCGAATGGAGTGCCATCTGAGATGCATTGGTGAACCCTACTGGAGCATTACATGTAATAGGTATGTTATTCCTCATAATGGTCCTACTACTTTTGCAGAGATTAGAGATGCTGAGTACAATATCAGGGCTAAGGAAGCATTGGTGAGCACTTTGAATGATACTGAGATGACTAATGTTATGGATTTGAAGACTTCTTATGAGATCTAGAAAAAGTTGGAAACTTTGTATGAAGGTGATGCTAATGTGAAGATTGCTAAGTTGTAGAGTCTAAAAGGGAAATATGAAATGTTGAGAATGGGTGATGATGAAAATGTTACTACTTTCATGCAAAGAGTGAATGAACTTATGTGTGGTATCGGATGTGCTGGTGGTCAGCTGGATGAATAAAAAATTGTTGCTAAAGTGCTTATATCCTTGCCTACTGCTTACAAAGTCAAAGCTAAAACTATTGAAGAGCTCTGGACTGTGACTAATGTTACTCGAGATATGTTGATTGGTAAGCTTACTGCTTTTGAGTTGAGTGAATTTGGTGATGCACTTCCTAAGGTTGAATCTGCATTCAAGGCTACTACATCTGGAAGAGATAAGAAGAGATATGATTCCGGAGAGAGTTCCTCTCAAAAGAAATTCAAGTATGAAGAAGAAATGAGACAACTTGAAGAAGAAGAAAGATAATTGAATGAGCTTGAAGCATTGATTGTAAAAAGAGAAGCCAAAGGTGAAGGTAAGTATAAAGGAAAGTTGCCTATTAAATGTTTTTCCTGCAATAAGATAGGTCATTTTGCATCAAGGTGTCTGGAAAGAGTTTCTTAACCAAGACATAAGAAGCCTAAATTTCAAAAGAAGTGTTACTATGCTATTGATGAAGGTGTGACAAATGATGAATCTGATAAAGGTGAAGATGAATGGGTGTTTATTGCTATCAAGGAAAATGATCCTATGTCTACTAAATTTGCTAGTTGTACAAATGTGGAGAAAGCCCTAGCTACTCGAGTTGAAGAGAAAGATGAATGGGTGATTAATAGTGGATGTTCACATCACATGTCAGGAGACAAAAGTAAGTTTGTGAGCTTGGAAAAGTATGATGGTGGTGTTGTGAGATTTGGTGATAACACAACTAGTGTGATCCATGGAAGAGGTTGCATTTCTCTTGATGGTCAGAATAATATTGATGATGTCCTATATGTGGAAGGTCTGAAGCATAATATTTTAAGTGTTGGTCAAATGGTTGATAAGGGTTACAATCTTCAGTTCATTGATGGAAAATACAAAATATTGGGATGTTCTGGAAATGTGATTGCATTAGGTACAAAAACAAGAGGTAATATCTTTTATCTGAATGCTGCTAGTAAAAGTTGTTTGATTGCTCAAGTTGATGAGAGTTGGTTGTGGCATAGGAGAATGTGTCATGTTAGATTTGATAATATTGTCAAGATAAGTTTTACCAAGGTTGTGAGAGATTTTCCTAAGTTGGTAAAACCTACTAATGCCATATGCAAAGAATGTCAATTGGGAAAACAAACTAGAATTTCATTTCAGAGAAAACAACATAATTCAAATGGATTGTTGGAGCTTGTGCATACTGACTTGTGTAGTCCCTCTAGAATCAGAAGTCTACAAGGTTATAGGTATTTCATGTTGATTATTGATGATTATTCAAGAATGATGTGGGCTACCTTTTTGAGAGAGAAATATAAAGCTCTGGAAAAGTTCAAGATCTTTAAGGCTATGGTTGAGACAAAGACTGGTTTGAAGATTAAATGTCTAAGATCAAATAGAGGTGGTGAATTCACATCCAGTGAATTTAATTCTTTTTGTGAATTGCATGGAATAAAGAGACAATTGTCTACACCGCGGACCCCTCAGCACAATGGAGTTGTGGAAAGAAAGAACATGACAATTCAAGATGCTGCTAGAACTATGATGTTGGAAGGAAACATTCCTCATATCTACTAGAGAGAATCTATGAGTATTGTTGTGTACATCCTCAACCAGGTACAAATCAAACGTGATACTGGTAAGACCCCTTTTGAGCTATGGATTGGTCATAAGCCTACTGTTAGATATTTCAAAATATTTGGGAGTAGATGCTTTATCATAAGAGATGAAGATATAGGAAAGTTTGATGCTAGGAGTGATGAAGGAATCTTTTTGGGTTATTCTACTAAAAACAAGGCCTACCGGTGTTACAATAAGAGATTGAAGAAAATGGTTGAAAGTGAAAATGTTAAGGTTGATGAAGACATTGCTACACTATCTAGAACCTATGGCTATGATTCTGATGATCAAAATGACAATACAAACAAAGGAAAGCAAGTTCAAACTACAAATCAAGTGCAAATCAATCTGGTGAATCAAGGAGATCAAGAGGAAGAAGAAACTGGTGAAAGAATAGAAGAAAGATCAAAAGAGTCTGAAATTCAAGAACATTCTAAGAAGACTCTGAGGTATGTGAGATTGAATCATTCATAAGATCAAATTATTGGTGATAAGAGTAAAGGTGTCCAGACTAGGAGAAGAATTGTAGAAGAATATTGTTTGATTTCAAAGACTAAGCCTACTAGTGTGAATGAAGCATGCAAAGATGAACATTGGGTTGAAGCAATGAAAGAAGAGCTACAACAAATTGAGAAGAATGATACATGGATTCTTGTTCCTAGACCTAAGGATAAAAATGTAATTGGAACTAAATGGGTCTTTAGAAACAAATTGAATGAGCAAGGTGAAGTGGTTAAAAACAAAGCAAGACTGGTTTGTAAGGGATATTCTCAAATGGAAGGAAATGATTTTGAAGAGACTTTTTCCCCTGTTGCTAGAATTGAAGCTGTGAAACTGTTTCTTGCTTATGCTGCTTACAAAGATTACAAGGTTTATCAGATGGATGTAAAGTCTGCTTTTCTAAATAGTGAATTGGAAGAAGAGGTATATGTTGAGCAACCTGATAGATTTCAGTTGAGTGATCAGGAAGATATGGTTTGTCAGTTAAAGAAAGCATTGTATGGACTCAAGCAAGCCCCTAGAGCATGGTATGCAAGATTGGACAAATATTTGCTAAAACTTGGATTTAACAAAGGTATTGCTGATAGTAACTTGTATTTCAAGAATGATGATAAATATTTGATTGTGGAAGTTTTTGTTGATGATATCATTTTTGGAGGAGATGATAGTTTGTGCATGAAGTCTAAGCATGAGATGCAAAGTGAGTTTGAGATGTCAATGATTGGAGAGATGAAATTATTTTTGGGATTGAAAATTAATTAGTTAGAAAAAGGGATCTTTATATCTCAGTCCAAATATGTGAAGGAATTGCTGAAGAAATTTGGTATGGAAGATTCAGAGCCTGTTGGTACACCCATGGTGACTAGATGCAAGTTGACAACAAATGATGATTCTCCGAAGGAGAATTAGACTAGATACAGATCAAAGATTGGTGGATTGGTGTATTTGACTCAAACTAGGCCTGACATTATGAATGTTGTATGTATTGTTGCTAGATTTCAAGCCGATTCGAAGGAATCTCATGTAACTGTTGTGAAGATAATTTTTAGATACTTGAAGGGAACAATTGATTTTGGTCTATGGTATGCTAAAGATGATGATCTTACTTTGAGTGTCTTTACTGATGCTGATTGGGAAGGAGATGTGGATGATAGAAAAAGTACTAGTGGTGGAGCATTTTTCTTAGGAAAGAAGCTAATTTCATGGTTGCGTAAAAAGTAAAATGTCATTTCCTTATCTATTACAGAGGCTGAATACATTGCTGCTGCTAGCAATTGTACACAAGTATTGTGGATGAAACAGATGCTGAAGGATATCAGAGTTATGTATGATAAGCCTATTGCTATATTCTATGAAAATTCAAGTGCTATTAACATTTCTAAGAATCTGGTGCTACATTCAAAGAACAAGCATATATCTATCAAGTTTCACTTTTTGAGAGAGAAGGTAAGTGAAAAGGAAGTCAAATTGGAATATGTGCCTACTAAGGAGCAGATTGCAAATATCTTTACAAAGTCATTGCCTAAGGATACTTTTGAGTATCTCAGAGGGAAGTTAGGGGTGATTACCTACCCCTCCTAATCAGAACTAAGGTGCATTGTCTTGCATCAATTCATGAATTTCATAGTCATATCCTATTTCGGATTGATGTTGTGGTGGCTGCTACTCAAGGGGAGTAGTCAGATGTTCAGAAGTTCAGATATGTGGTTCAGAGTTTGTGTGGAGAGAAGAGATCTTTGACATTGATATCAAAGGGGGAGAAGAGTAATGTGAAAAACTACTGAGAAGAGCTTTGTGGGGAGAAGATCATGTGTAAGAGTTGAAGAGAAAATGAGTCAGAATCTAACGAGTAAGTGTCAAGAGTTAGTTGCATTGATGGTGTTTTTCACATCATCTGTTGCCATCAATGCCAAAGGGGGAGATTGTTGGATGTTGTGGTTTTGTTGCTGATATGTGGTTGTCATTGATGTCAACACTATTAACATTAATGCATTTGAAGCTATATATGTCAAGGATATTGAGAAAATTGTAATAGAATGAGTTGCAGGTTGTCAGTGGTGAAGTGAAGTTCTGTCTATCAGTGAGTTTCGTACATTGATGATTCGAGGTTGTGGACTAAAGTGTTTATTTTTTAGTATGTCTAGTTTATCCACTTTGAGTTTCAGAGATCCGTGTGAAGTTTTGATCGAATTATGAAGATTTTCATTTTGACAATTTTTTCGTCGCTTCAGTTAGTGTTTTTGATTGAAGATTATGTGATTTCAGTAAGTTTAGTTGCTACAGATGCTTCTTTGGTGATTTGTGATGTTTTTGGATGTTTCTATTTTGTGCTCTATCTTTGTTGCATGCTCATGTTGATCATTGTGCTCATGATCCAAGATTTTCTCTTATGTGTTCATGTTTTTCATGTTCTTGGCCGACATGGTGTTGAAGTGTGTTGTGGATCTTCGAGGAGAAATTAATTGAAGTTTTTTCATGTTGGAGATGTTGTTTTGGGTCCTCACTAAGTTGTGACTAACCTTTGTTGATTCACATTGAAAATTATCTATTGATTTGGGTCGATTGCTTGTAATTATTTTATTATCTCTTTGTGGCCGACTTGTAGCGATGAAATTTCTTGTTGCAGATATATAAGAGCAATTGTTTATTTGAATTGAAGTATCCCAGTGGAGAGTATGCGAAGTGTGCAATTCCTTTGTGTGAATAATGTTCAAATCATTCAAAGGCAGAGCAGAGTGTGAAGAAGAGTGAAGGAGAGTGAAGAAGTATTCATGTGCTTAACCAGAACTGTAATCAGGCATTAGCGGATGCTATTTTCTTAGTTCAAATCTGGATGGTTGTAATCCTAATCTTTCTGTAAGACAGTGTGTCTTCCTTTGTAATTGAGCAGTGAGCTCTAGCCGTGTGCCTAAATGCATGTGCATTCCCCATTTGTTCTTCTTATACTTTTAACAGGGTATAATCTTGTGGACTGACCTCCGTTGTGGTTTTTTCCCTAACAAGATTCCCACGTAAAAAATATTGGTGTTATGTGTGTTTCTGATGTGTTTTTGATTCATGCTTTCATTGATATTAGTCAGATCTAAGAATAAGGATTAATAGGTCTAATAAGTTTGAAGTTTTGTGATAACTGATTCATCCCCCCTCTTAGTTGTCTGCCCTTGTGTTGCCAACAAAAACCACATGCATTAGGTCTATATAGACCCTTAACAACTTTAGAAATAAGAAAATTAAACAAATCAATTCAAATTTTACTTATTTGCAAAAAAAGGAGGTCTAGAACACCTGTAACACCTTGCCAACATACCCGCAAACAAAAAAATTTATTTTCTCTCCAAAATGACATAAAAAATATTTTTCCATGTTTTTAAAAGTGAAACATCATCCCTTACTACCTACCTCGTCCCATGCAAACCCAGGTTTACAAATTAAGCATTCAAATCCCTAATTAGGTACTTGAGTTAAGTAAAAACACCAAAATTTGAAAAATTTATGACTACTCATTTGTCCAAACTTAAATAAAATCTCCTAAAATGTGATTAAACATCTAACACTACATTCTAATTCAAATCTAGAACAAGATAAAACGATGCCCCTACATCATACTCCCAAGGAGCTAAAAAAAGGTTGGCCCATGAGCTCCTATTCATGAGGTCTACAAGGATACTCCCATGCTTATTGATGTCTAATTCGGTCATCCAAGTAGTATCCTCTATTGAATGACCTTTACACTTCACTAAATATTTGTAGTACTCTTTAATCCTTGTTCATTTAACAACTTTCTTGTCCAAAATAGCTTCTAGTTCTTCCTTGTTATATTTTGGCAACCAGTTTGCCCATTTCCTAATTGATATTTCCTTGCTCTTAGATGTGTCACCTTCATCATCACCTTCTTTTTATGGATACAGGTCTTAAACATTGAATATAGGAGAGATTCCAACACCACTTGGTAATTCTATCTCATAAGCATTGTTAGAAAACTTTCTTAAAATCTTCAAGGGACAATTTTCTTTATTTTTAGTTTGTTATACTCACCTTTTGGAAACTTGTCCTTCCTCAAATTAGATAATACCATGTCTCTAATTTGAAGATTAGCCTCTCTCCTCTTGAGGTCTGCATGCTTCTTGTATTCACTCACACTTGTCTCTAATTGTTTCTTGACTTGTTCATGTACTTCTTGCATAGCAATACATACTTCTCTCCCTCAACACTTCTTTTCTCAAATTTCCCTAAATCTTGTAACTCAAAAACACCTATGGGATGTGAACCATAGAATATTTGAAAAGGACTCATGCCTATACTCCTATTAGGTGAATCATTGTAAGCAAATTCTACCCATGAAAAGATGAGATCCCATTATTTTGGACTATCTTTTGTTAAGCATATTAGTAGATTACCCAAAGTCCTATTTACCACCTTTGTTTGTCCATCAGATGGCATTCTAAACTGAAATTCAAATTAGTGCCCAAATTCTCCCATAAAGTCCTCCAAAAGTGTCCCACAAATTTAGTATCTCTATTTGATATAATGCTTAGTGGAATGCCATGTAATCTAACCACCTCTTTGAAGAACAAATCAACAATATGAGTGCCATCACTTGTGGTTTTGCATGTTATAAAATGAGCCATTTTAGAAAACCTATCTACTACAACAAAGATTGAATCATGGCCTCTTTGAGATCTAGGTAGACCCCAAAAAAAATCCATACTAATGGAGTCCTAAGGTATGTTTGGGATTGGTAAAGGCTAATAAAGACTTGCATTTGTACTCTTTCCCTTGACATATTGACACACTTTACACCTTTCTAAAAAAAATCTCACATTTGATTACATTTTAGACCAAAAGTAATGAGCACTTAATTGAGCTAAAGTATTATCTAGATTAAAATGACTAGCAAGACTACCACAATGCTTTTCTCCAATTAAAATTTCTCTCATAAAACTCCTTGGTACACATAGCTATGTTCCTTTAAAAAGTAATCCATCTTGCAACATGTAATCCATCCAAGGTTCTATATTCCTTATAGTTGGTTGTTTAAACACCTCATAGGTTTCTTGGAAATCCAAATCAAATTTGTACAACTCCTTAAGAGACTCTATTTCAACACTTTATAACTGAATTTCTCTTATGAGTAAGGCTCTCCTACTCAAATAATTTTCTACCTTATTGGCTTGGCCTTTTTTTTCTCTTTATAACACAAGTGAAATTTTACAAATACTCCACCCATTTCACGCGTCTTTGAATTAATTTGGGTTGGCTAGTCATGAACTGCAATGCATGATTATTAGTCAAAACAATAAACTCCTTATGCATCAAATAATGTCTCCACTTCCTTAAGGCTTGAACCAAAGCATAAAACTCAAGATCATAAGTTGAAAACATATTTTTTGCATCATTTAACTTCTCACTAAAGTATGCAATAGGTATACCTTCTTGAATTAGGACAACTCCAATGGCTACCCCACTTGCATCACATTCAACTTGGAAAACCTTTTTAAAATTAGGAAGTGCTAGCACAGGCTGTTATGTGATTTTTTTTCTTCAAAAGCTAAAAATTCCTTTTAGCAATATCAGTCCAAACAAACTTTCTTTTATCCCCTCTTATAGTATCTATGAGTGGTGCACAATTTTCACTAATTTTTTTGATAATTTTCCTATAAAAACTTGCCAAACCATGAGATTTTTTTACCTCATAAGTTGTTTTGGGAGTTAGCCAAACAGTTATGGCTTTCACTTTGTCCTTGTCCATCTTTAATCCACATTGAGAAATCACAAAACCAAGGCACACTAATTTTTTCCTCATGAATACACATTTATTGATATTGATCAATAATCTTTCTTGCAATCTTTGCATTACCGTCCTAAGGTGCTTGAGATATTCTTCCTTGCTTGAACTATATATCAATATGTCATCCAAATAAACAATCACAAATTTATCTATGAAGGGTTTTATAACTTCATTCATTAGTCTCATAGATGTACTTGGAGCATTGGTAAGACCAAATGACATAGCAAGCTGCTCATACAACCCCTCATTAGTCTTAAATGCAATTTTCTATTCATCTCCTTCCCTTATCCTTATTTGATGATAACTACTCTTGAGACCAATCTTAGAAAAATACTTATATCCACACAAATAATCAATCAAATCATCTATCCTTGGAGGAGGGAACCTATAGCTGATTGTAATCTTGTTTATTGCTCTTGAATTTGTGCACATCCTCTAATCTCCTTCCTTTAGTACCAATACAACTGGTACTGGACATGGGCTAAAAATTTCTTTTATCAAACCTTTGTCCAATAGTTCTTGCACTTGTTTCTAGACCTCTACATTTTCTTGTGGAGTCATCTTGTAGGCAACTTTGTTTGGAAAACTTGCATCAGGTATTAAGTCAATGTGATGACTAATACTCCTAATAGGTGACAACTCATTTGCCACTATATCAACATAATATTCCAACATGGTTTTGTATCTCTTGAGGCAACTAACTTGGTTTCTGTCATAACAATTCTAGGCTTGATTACTAGTGCACAACCCATCTTTTCCTCTTTTATTGCATTCAAAAATTCCTTCTCACTCACCATCAAGACACTAGGACTAGTCACTTGTCCATCTTCTTCTTCTTTCAAAGGAAACAAGGTATGCTTTCTACCATCTTTTTCAACAATATTAGTGTTTTTATCTCCCATCATGAATAGTTTTCCTATCATATTGCCAAGGCCTTCTCAATAGCACATGGCACACATCCATTGGTATTACATCACAAAGAACCTTATCTTTATAGCTTCCAATTTGAAAGTCTACCCAACATTGTTCATTTACTAACACTTGTTATCCTTTATCGATCCATGAAACCTTATATGGAGTTTGATGTGGAATTCTTGTCAACCCAAGCTTCTCTACCATTTCTACTAAAACTAAATTATTAATGCTACTTGAATCAATAACCATTTTGCAATGTTTACCTTGGGATTTGCATGATGTCTTGAACAAAGACTTTCTTTGGGAGGGTTCTTTCTCCTTGGGTGGTTTAATCAACACTCTTCTCATCAACAAAGACTCTCCAACTTTGGGTTCTTCTACATGGGATGGAGATCCTACACTTCTTCTTGAACAACTTTATTTCTTCCCTCAATCCTTGAGTAGCTTGCTTGAATGTCTTTAGAACATTCCCAAAACTTATGACTTGCAAACTTAATACATTTGAAACATTTACCAGTAAATCCACTACCTCTTTGTGTGTGCCCACCCCTAAAATAAGGTCTTCATCCTTTGAATCCACCTCTTGGATTATGTGATTGTTATTGGAAAGGACTTGGTTTTGAATTTTATTTTTGAACTAAATTTATTCCTCCTTGTTGTCCTCTACCTCTAAAATTTATGCCTATACCCCTATTTTTTTTATTTTTTTTTCTATTCAACTTATCTTATGCTTTTAGAGAAAACTAGTAACACTCTTCTATTATCCTTGGGTTGATTAGGATAAGTTCATCTTGAATATTGCATCTTAACCCATTGAGATACTTGGTGATCT
>VDFB02101959.1:0-21359 GCA_007258455.2 Sequoia sempervirens | reverse complement strand
GATATCCTCGAAAGTCAGCCCATGGTACCTAGTACCCAACTATATGTCCATCACCATACACCCTCCTCAAAGCATCTGTACCCCAAAGCTCCTTGTGATCATAGTACACAGGGGCACCAACCACTGGGATACTTAATATCCTGTATACATCCTCCGAAGTCACTGTCACCTCACCAGTCAGCATATGAAAGGTGTTGTGCTCCGAATGCCATCGCTCTGCCAGTGCCGTCAACAATCCTCTGTTGACCCAAATCAACGACATAGCCAACAAGGATCTCAAACCACATGTATCTATCAAAGTTATGTCAACAGGTGTCAACTCGGGTATCCTATCCCACCCTACCGAGTGCCGCTCTCTAATCTGGAGGTTTTTGAAAACCTCTTATTTTCATCACAAGGATAAGTAATCAAAATCATACCAATCATTCAATCTCAATCAATCAAAATCAATTAGACTCATATCTATCAGTGACCTATATCAAGTGACCTATATCAGACTCATATCAATGCATCATATCAATGACTCATATCACACAATCAATCCTATCAGGGAAACCAATACACAATCTATCTAGCTAGATATCATATCAAATCTGCTCTACGATCAATAACTATTTTTTTTTTATCGCAGAAAACAAATTTATCAGAAGTCATATCAATCATTTATCTAACATTTACTCTTTGTTTTCTACTCTAAGAAACAAAGTTATTAGTTCAATCTACTCTTTATTTTTGAAACAAATTTATCAGACAATTACTCTTTGTTTTCTACTCTACAAAGCAAAGTTATCAATCAATCATTCGATTATTCTATCATTTCCATCCATATCAGCATGATGACATGACAATCTATTGACCAAAGAAGCAATATAAATCATCATTTTCGCATTACTATCATCAAATCTTCAATTCTACCTATTTTTACCATATGCGCTACTATGTGGACTCTATGCGCTAAAACCCATATGCGTCGTTTTTTTCACTAGATGTGCTAAAACCTGTATGCGCCCTTCTTTTCACTAGATGCGCTCAAACAGATCCCCTATGCGCGTTTTTTCTATATTTGTTATTTTAATCAACCTAAGCGCTACTTTAATCACTGGATGCGCTATTTCCCTATATGCGCCACTATTTCCCTATATGCGCTTTACTCTTAAATTTTCCTATCATACCCTATATGCGCTTTTGTTTTCATCGAATGTGCTAAACTGGTTTTTTCCTAAATCTTCAAAATCTATCCTGTATGCGCTATTGTTTTTACCCTAAGCGCCAAAAAAATCATTGAAAGCACTCAAACTATCCTAAAAGCGCTCAAACGTCATTTTCATATTCAAAATCTGCGGAAAAACAGTAAATTTTGATTCAAACGTGAAAAAAATCGAAAGCACAGGTGGTTAGATCGACTCACCGGTGGTCCGTATGTTGCTAGCCTCTGGTATCGGCGAGATCTCTCGAATCGGTGACGATGATAAGGAATCTCCATGTCGCGGGGTCACTCTCAGAGCTACAGTATTCACCAGGTTAAAAAGTGCAAATGATTTGTCTCTTTCTCTTTTTTTACCTTTTAAAGGTCAAACAAGGGTAAGTTTGCTGCCTTTTGACTTTATTTTCAAAATGGGACATTTCTTTTCCATCATTTGTCGAGAGCTAAATCACTCTCTCACATCCATGATTTACCTCCCGAGGGGGCATCATCAACAACAACATCGAAAGCATATAAGAGGCAAAAATCTTTTTTTATTTTTTTTCTTTGAAGCAATATGTTTTACACATCACTTCAAAGAGGGAAAAATGTATACATCTAAAAATGGTCATGATTATGCTTGTTAATTAATTAAATATGAATTATTTAATTAATTCCCCAAAGTCATCTACATATAAATAAATTTAATTAATTAATTATATTGTTCATTTTCTATCTTTTTCTTTACATTAATTAAATATGAATTATTTAATTAATTCCCTAAACATCTACATATAAATAAATTTAATTATTTATTTATATTAATTCATTTTCTAATTTTTTCTACCTTAATTAAATAAATAATTTTATTTAATAATTGACATTTCCTCATTATCTCCTCTTAATTAAAAATAAATAACACGCATTATTTATTTTAATTATCATATCATTCTCTAAAGTTTAAACATTTGAATATTTAAATAATGGAATATTCTCTTCATCCCATAATTCAATTAAATATTAAATATTTAATTTAATATTTTTCCTCTCACTCTAAATTCATTTCGAAAACATAATTAAATATAATTTTTTTAATTATGCGAGTTTCTATATCCGTTTTCACTTCCAAATTAAATAAATTTATTTTATTTAATTCTAACTCATTCTAAACTCATTCTTCGAAATGGAAATTTCCCTTCGGATCTCAATGACGAAAATTGAAGGAAAAGGGAAACCTTCTATCTCCCTCTCCACTTTCGAAAATCTTCCACCATCCATTTGAACAAGCTTAATCTGGGCCGTTAATCAAATCAGCCAATCAAATCCTTTCTAAAACTCTATAAATACTGATACAAATCCAAGCTTTGGTTACCTATGCATACATACGAAAACGCATGAAAATACATGCAATCAGCTTATGCAATCACAGCCTTTTAGCATCACAACAATACTTTCATCTTAGCATAGCCTTGCATTTAGCATAGTGTGCATTTTAAAATCGTTTTAGTTGTCCTTGTCGAGCTTCGATTCGGCTGATCTCAGACCATTGGAAACAACAACAAACGCTTAGAGTTAGAGAGAGATAATACGATTGGAAACCGCAAATAATAGCTTATTTATTCTATTTCTTTTCAGCTTCTTGATTTAATGTCTTATTGATATGTGTTTGAATTCCTTTAGATTGATACATTTTTCACATACACAATAGTTTTATAGCAGCAATGGCCTATGAATGAAAATTGCAAATTATGGAACATTTTCTCTCCCGTGTATTTTGTTACTTAAATCATGAATAAAATGATCAAGGGTCTTTTCTTTTTCTTCAATCATTTTAGTTGAATGTATGGTTTTATTTATGCTTTAGTTAAAAGAACTAATTAAATGCTTTGATAAAATCATAGGTCTATGTGATGAAGTATAAGGATTCATAAGTAATTTTTGTTATGGGAGATCTTGAGTCATTTTATTGCAAAGAAATATCATAATAGTCAATAAATGCTAAGTTGAATTACTAATGTATTATAGTGTGTTGCAAGTTTGAATTAGTTACCCATGGATAAAAGACTGGTCTATTCATTTGGTTATCTTTGATATAATTGAGTCGATCTTCCCTGTTAAAGAACACAATCTAAATGAAAATCATTTACATACCTTAAATTGTTGTTAATTTCTATGAGACACCACCCATTCCTTGCTTTAGGTAGTAATTTTTTAAAGCATCAGCCAAATTCTTGAAGGATTATATCTAATTAGTAGCTTATAGGAATTTATTCATTATTCACAATGTTCATGGTAATTTGGCACAAGAGTATCATTTAAACATTGTAAGGATCACCCTCCTGGGTCTTGCAGAGCCTGAAGCACAAAGGTAAAGCCTAGCAAGCTTCTACCTATTTGTTGGACAATCATCACTATTGTTGACTATTGAATTATGACAAATTCATATATAATGGTTGAGATTAAGTTTGGTTCTAAAAAAGCAACCAACAAGGCTAAGCTTGGATAGGTTTCAAAGTTGAAGATGTTATAAATACAAGTTGATATGTTGATGGAAGACAAGATAGATGAAATACATATGCGAGATAGATGTGAGATAGTGTGTGTGATGTGTGTTTGAGCATATTAGTGAAAATTTCATGTTAGGATTTTGAAGGAAATGAGCTAAAGGCATCTGACATATTTGATGTGAGTCTACAAGTTTGTGAGCAAATTGTGATGGAAACCTCCATTGTATTGAGATAATTTTCTCTTTGTAACAATCCTCTTCTATCTTCTTTGTAATTTTGTGGTGGTGAGACTTTCTGATAGTGATACTTTGTATTTGGTTTTAGAATTCTTTATATTGTGAGCTAATCCTCACCATGGTTTTTCGCTCATTGGTATTTCCACATAAATCTTGCGTTATTGTGTGTATGGTTTTACTTCTTTATGTTTCTACTTATGCAATTAATGCTTAATCACACTAGCAAAATAAAGGATTTATGAATGGTTATTGATCTAACTCCTATGAAAATTTTAAAGGTTAAATTACTACAACTGATTCACCCCTCTCTTAGTTGTCTTGTTCAACACCAAGAACTCAATAAAATTTAATGGGGAAAATTGAAAATAACAAAAAAACAAATTGAGGAGTTAATTGCAAGGTTGAGAGGTCCTACAAGCACAACCTCATATAGAACCATGCTTTCTCAATCACTTGAATCCATAATATCACATGTGGATTCAATTAGCAAGAAAATAACTAGATGGTCAGATAAGAGACAAGAGTTTAGACCATTTTTATGTAGACAAGTTATCATATAAACAAGTTAAAGATGAAAAAATTATAAAATTTGACTTATGTGCACTATTCACGAACCCTAAAATGAATCAACCTTTACATCCTTCAAGCAAGAGGTTCACTATACATTGGTGCAAACACCAAGGGATAAAGAACATTTTTTGAAAAGGTGGTTGATGGTTTTTGAACATCCTCCATGCAACAACAATGAGGTACTACAATATTTTTTAAGGAAACTCTATTGTGAGTTTGTCCTTAATTAAATCCCAAACTATTTTGACATGTGGGACTTCCATTGTAGAGGTGGGGGCACATATTGATGAACAATGGCTAGGGAGACAACCACTCACTAGACCAATGTATGAGCATGTCACTATCCCTTCTATTGTGAAGGAGAGTGTTGATGTGGATACATTGTAGTCGATTAGTTGCCTCACCCAGAGCCTCATACAAAATACCAATCCTCTAGCATAGGATGATCCAAGCAAGTCTTCCAAGAGTAGAGCTCCACCTCATATATGTTAGGCTTGTGGGTTGGTCTTTTTTTATGATCTTGAGGATAGTCATGATGTAGGTGCCCAGGGTGCATCTACAGCTAATGAGATGGTGATGATAGATGCCCTCCTAAATGACACATTCAACCTTGATAGTCAAGTAAATGTTAACAATTTTATTTAATTGATTTTATTAAATTTCATTTTTGAAATACAAGATTAAATAAATTATTTGATGATTATAATGCAATTTTAGGGTCATAGTGTTCACTGTGTTTTCAGTGGTCCTCTACCTCCCTATTACATGACCACATATACTATAGAGGTATGTAACTAGTAATGAATTATAAATATTACATGTGAATAGATAAATGTTACATGAATGGTATTCTTATATCTCATTTTGGATATTGAACAGGTTAATATTGGACCTTCGACGACAACACCTAGCAATGGAGGTGGTCATCAAATTTTCACTCAGGTAATACAAATTATTTTTAATTCAAAAAAAAATTAAAATTTAATTGAATAATGTTTAATGACTTGAAGGTTCTAGATAGTTTGTAAGTATTCTTTGTAATTTTTAATTAGTTTAATTTCAAGTTGTTATGCACTTCATAATTTATGAATTTCATTTTCTCATGTTGTTACCCTCCAAAAATATAGGCTAGTGGCATCACTAGCTTGTAGCATACCATTTCACTCTTATCCTCCTAACTGTCATCACTAACTTGTAGCATACCATCTCTATGCTCGTTGTTGGGCTCATGAATGTTTCTTGAGATATTTATCTCATTACTACCATTTTCCTATGTTGAATATACTTATCATGATGAATATTTTATTGCATTCATGTTATGGTTGTAGACTTTCATTTATACCTTTGAAGTGTTTGACATCATAGACATCATAGAGGATTGCTCTCTTGTTTTCTTGACTGTATATTGTCTTCTTCTATCAATTATATTCAATGATATCTACTCCACAGACAAGGTATTGTCCACTTATCATTTAGAAATATATTCCCTCTTTCTATCCCTTCACAAGGACTATCCTCTATTAATATGATCAATAAAATGGTAGTGTCACTCTAAACTATCCTTTAATAATAAACTATGCATACTCCTCTTATACCATTATACTAAATTTGTTGCTTCTCCTATGATACTATATTGTAGCATTGGATTTCATGTGACTACCACCACATTCATGATTTTCCTTATAAGAAATCATCTTCCAAAATTACCCCTTGAAGAATTCTTTGGTATGGAAATTGTAAGAATTGGCTATGAAGGTAGCCACCCAAGATCTAGAGACCTAACAAAAAGGACAAGAATAAGAGAGATAGAAACAAGATGACAAGAATAAAATTTATTCAATGTCAATGATATGAGACGATTCTGATTACAATGAGAGAGACCCCTTGGTTATATAGCCAAGGTGAGAACATAGAAGTGCATAAGATTATGACAAGTGTCGTAATCTTATGACATGAGACAACAATGAAAAGTTATCACTCCACCTAAAGTGGGAAAGAGATAATGTGATAATCACCACAAAAGGTGGAGAGATGATCACATGATGTGTCCAAAAAAGGTGGAAGTGATGTGGTAATGACATGTCAAGTCCACCAAAGGTGGAAAATCTCCAACAACCTCCTATGTGGTCCCTAAGTAAACTTAACTAAGGTGTAATCATGACCTAGGACAAGGTACAAGACATTTAATTGCACCAACAAAAATACATGTGATTGTCCTATTACATATTATGACTTTATACTATCATATACAATCTTATGTAGCTATCCTATTATAGTTCTTTATTTATGCTATATCCTTTATTGTTCACTCATTTTCCTTTATTCACCATTTCTCCTTGTGATCATTACTCTTCCTATGTGAATATTACATTGTCCACTGTCATGAAGATATCACTCTATTTCTTAGCTATCTCTTATTTATGATTCACCCATGAATATGAATATAATTATGAGGTTTTATGAAAATCATGGAGTGTCTTTATAGGTCTGAATTGTTATCATGATCTTAGGACCACAATACACTCATTTCTCATTATCACTACATCATTTTGTTCTTAGTTGACAGTGACCATTATTCTTCTTTTCATACATCTCACTATCATTCTTTACATTATTTCTATAAATATTATCCCCACTTCAAAAATTATTCACTTCACATCAACAAAGGTTTGTATGACTTCTTTATGTAATCATGATATTGCCCCTTGCTTGCATGATATGATTATCCCCAAAACTGTCATATTGTGACTATCCTTTACTTTGAAATTATCCTCATGAGGCATGCAAACCTTTGACATTCAATTGATACTCATGAAGACTCTTATTGATATGAGGATACTATGTCCACAATCAAGAGGATATGATACTTTTTCATTTCTCCTCATTTCTCCTAACTATCACATTGATCTATCATCTATCCTTTTATTATTGCAACCCTTCCTTATCATTCATGATACCTCTTACTATGCAATATCTTCTTATACCAACCTCTTCCTCTATAAAACTCTTCCTACCAACATAGAAACTACCCAATATGGCTCTTGTGCATTGTGTTTTGTCTTGTTGGTTCTCTAGGAAATATTGCTATCTTCTATCAAAATTTTGTTCATCATGTTTTTCATGAAGGGTTTTTATAGGGGCCTTGTCATCATATTTTCTTATCCTCTTGTGTCTCTCTTTAAACCATTCATTTGGTCACTTTGTGAACTTTTTTCTTTACTATTCTAGAAATTCTTGTGCTTTAAATGATCCATGTCTACTATGCACATGTCTTATGAAGATAATTATCATGATTTTTCCCTTTTCTTCCTTACATGTATCTTATCATTCATACCACAATGTACACTATTTCTCCTTTTTCCATTATCATTATTCTCTTCTATGTCGAACTAGTCTTAGATCTTAGTATCTTCAAAGTAATCTTCCCTATTCCTAATTGTCCCTAGGACTATCAACAAAAACTTGTCACTTGATTAGAAATTGTGAAACTTCACCTTCTTGTTTCATTTGGTTTTTATATCACTATAAAATAATAAAGATCCTATGTGGAAGAGAATTACAAATATTATGTGGAAGATCATGAAATGTCAAGTTAGAGTATTTACCATTCATAAATAATTATTCCTCAAACACATTTATATTTATTCAAACCAAGGATTTAAAGGAATCAAATATAACCTTCTCGATATGAATTATAAGGATGCTACACCTATGAACACTAGGTTAAACTCTCCTAACATCAAATGATTCCATATCATTGTTCCACCAAGGAAATTTCTACTACAAATCCTTTCATTCAAACTATCACCCCCATAAATAATCTTTCTAACATTCCCATTACCAATACCTCTATCATCCCCATCATAAATCCATTTATTAATCTCATCACCCCTATCACCAATCCTTTCATTGACCCTTTGACTAAACTTAATCATCTATCTCCTAGATTCATCACCCTAGATCAAGAAAATCACACACTATTTCACATCCTCCATAATGATGATTCTATCATCACCTTCATGGGACGTCAAGATAATGTCTCCCTCAAGAACCATAAAAAAAGATTTAAAATAGAATTGGAGGCATTAAAATATCCCAAGGAACATAATAGTCCAATAACCACCTATTAAACTACAAAGAAATATATAGTTCAATAAGTACTCAAAATTTTGTTGATTATTTCATACTTTATAAGCCATGACTTGCATCACTCATCTAGTTTTGGTAATTGAATAATTCTATTTTATTTTCAGATGATGCAAGCATAGGCTACCCCTAATATTGATAGGAAAATGGAGCATGGTGTTTCTACATCAATAGATATGTTGATGCCTTTGACAAGGGTATGAGGAAGATTAGTAAATTTCAAATTATATTCATTATTTTAGTTATTTATTATTGAAAAGTCAAATGATTATTGTTTTTTAGTTTAATTTCTATCTAGATGGTTTCCACAGGGCTTCATAATGGCACGATGTGAGTGTGTCACTATTGTGGATGAGGAGAGAGATAATTTGGAGGCAGTAAGTGATTCTTTTGTTAAATATTTCATTTTATTTATGTAATTTCTATACTTTTTGTTTTATTAGGTGCATCTCCATGAATAATTAAATAGGAGCCCTTGAATTCAAAGTAGACCACCATCATACACATCTCCATCCCCTCGATGATCAAAGGTTGCTCGTGATCTATTTTCTCCACCTAAAGGGAAACAAATATTTATTAGGCTCCTTTATTGTATGCCTATATTCCTTTGTTGTATGCCTATATGGCATTTTTATACATATATTTTGCATTACATACACGTGACATTGTATGCCCATGTGGCATTATTGTAAGCCTATATGGTTATTTTTTATATATATGTTATACTTATATCGACATATATTGACGTATTCCTATATGGCTATTTGTTTAATACATATCTTTTTAATTGATGGTGTTCATATTTGTATTATAAATGGTTATTTAAATAGATAAATAAATCATTATTTGACATAACTATAAATGTTTAAAATTTTATTCCATTTGTTCTCACAAGAATGTTCCTATATTATTTCCTTGCAATAAATGAAGTGCTTCAAAACATGCTAAGATTTTTATCTCTCAAGCACGTAATAAAAATACAACAAAAAATAGCTAATTAAGGATTATATTTTTAGATTTCAAGTTTTGAGTAATAATATGTTGCCTCCATTATGGAATGACAAGGTTCAATGGATATTTGTAGATGGTTTACTTCAAATATTTAAAATCCAAGTGTATTTCATGCTTCATAACTTATTTCACACTCATTTCACCTATATTTGTTGGTTAATTATTATCTTTCCTACACCAGTATGTGTTATGTGTTTGTGGTCTTGAATGACATATTTTTGGCATATAGTTATGGAATCAAGTTTTATTCAAGATAAAGTACAAAAAAAATTACTACATGTTTCCAATAATTTTATTAAAGTATATTCAAGTATCCATCCATTCAAGTACCCATCCTATAGTTGGCCAATCACTACAAATTTATAGACATATTTTTCATGCCCACACTTTCCTTCATCTCAAAAAATGTATTCTTATAATGGCCAAAATATTTATGACTACATTGAGTTTAATCAACAAAGGAGACTAGTTATTTGGTGTAGATAATTTAGTCATAAGATTATAAAGACACCTACATTTACCAAAAAACATAAAGTGGAATTATTCTATAGCCACCTCAACATGTTTAAATTTTTGGTTTAGCCCCATGAGATGAAGAATTTAACCAATGCCTCTCGATAACTATTTACTAAATGCAATTGGTAGTTTTTGGAACATCTAAAACATTGTTGCCACTATGGAACAACTTGGATATATGAAAAACTAAGAGAGGTTATTATAGAGAGACCATACATGACCTTATACCTTAATTTCGATGGAATATTTCTAAGTCCCACATTTTTCAAGTAACATCTCATCAAAGTTTTCCACTTTTTGGCACTTAAGGCTCTTAAGAGAAAGCACCAGTAGAATGTATCTTGGAACAATCTGGCATGTTGAGGTGTGAAACAAGACCTTTCCTACCATAAACCCACCCACCTTGACATGTTGGAATGTTCATTTTTGCTGCAAGACAAACAAAACAAAAAATTTGGCTATCTTGCAACTTTCTTTTGAATGCAACTGATGGTTTTTCCATTAATTGAAAAACTTGTCACCACGAGAAAATGAATTGAAGATATGAAAAATTGAAAGAGATTATTGTAGAGGTACCATACGTGAAGTTATACCTTTAGATAGAATGGTTGTAAGTTTCATGGTTTTTGAGTAATATCTCCTTAAATTTTTTTACCCTTTTGCACTTTGGTCTCTTAAGAGGAATCATCGTTGCAATGTATCTTGGAATGTTTTGACATGTTGGGGGGAGAAACAAGACCTTTCCTAGCATAAAAATACCCACCTTGGTGTGTTGGAACTGTTATTTTGGTCACAAAATGAACAAAATGACAATTACACCACCTTGCAACTTTATGCTACATGCATCTGACACTTTTTCCATCAATTGAAAACTTGTCACCAAGGGAAAATGGATTGGATATATGAAAAATAGAGAGAGGTTATTGTAGAGGGAAAATAAATGACCATCCACATTTACACTAAATGTTTCTAAGTGACATGATTTTCGAGTAACAACTCATGAAAATTTTCTTCCCTTTCACACTTTGGTATCTTAAAAGAAATCATCAATGTAATATAGCCTGGAATGTTTCAAAATGTTAGTGTATGAAACAAGACCATTCCTAGCATAAACCTACCCATATGAATGTCTTGGAACTGTTGATTCTGTTGCATGATGAATAGAAATTTTTTTTACAACACCTTGCAACTTTACACTACATACATTTGACACTTTTTCCATCAACTAAAAACTTGTCAACATGGGCAAAAGGATTGGAGCTATGAAAAACTAAGAGAGGTTATTGTAGAGGTACCCTATATGACCCTATACCTTAAAACAAAATGTTTCTACATGCCACATTTTTTTAGTAAGAGATCATCAAATTTTTCTACCATTTCACAGTTTGGCCTCCTAAGAGAAATCGTTGGTGCAATGTAACCTGAAGTGTTTTGGCATGCTAGGGTTCAAAACAGGACCTTGCCTATAAAATGTCAAAAAATTTCATCCTATATTTTAGGACATAGAACAACTAATTTTCTCCAAGTTTCAATCAAGGAAACCTTAGAGATCTCAATCAAGGGATGCAATGAGAGAAATAGATCTATAATAAGGTGTCCTAGGGTATGCTTAAATATTAAAGAGGGGTTCACCACCAAGCTAGGGCTTTGAAAGACAAAAAAAATGTAAAAGATATGCAAGACTTCAATAAATGACCTATAAATGAACTCAAATTAGAATGATAAATTGAGAAAGTACAAAGGTGCACTTGGAAACTTAAGAAGCTTGAGTGAGGGTCTGAAATCCTAGAAATGTTGACTTTTTAAGTACACTAGGACTCCTACACTAGTAGGGGTGATTTAGTCCCAGTTTAGGGTTTCAGGCCAAAACTAAAATTTGGAAGTGTTGAATAAGGAGCTACATAAAAAGTTTGAAAATGTGTATAATAGGACTCATATGCCACAAGTGATGATTTAGTCCCAGTATCAGGGTTGCTCTAAAACTCTGTAATCCTATAGTGATCTACTATAGCCCCCTTCTTGTCAAATCTACAATTTTGAAACACTGAATTATGCTCTGTAAGTGAATTTTCATGATCTTGCAACTAAAATGACAACTTTGACAACTTCTATAGCCTTGAAAAATTTTCTCCAATATTTCTCTTCAATGGATCTTCAACCTAAATTTACAAGTCACACATCAAAGAGAGGGAAAAATGTTGTTTTGTTAGTGGATAGGGGTTTTCCTTGGTCAAACCCCATTTTGGTAATCAAACCTTGAAATGAAATAAAATGAAATGGAGGAATGATGAATGAAAAAACATGCAATGTTGCAACTCACCAAACCCTTGGAACAAAGACTATAATCTTGTACATAACGGATAGAATGAATGTAGATATTGATTCTTGATTTTGTATTATGGATCTTGACTTGAAAGCTTACTTGAACCATGAAATACCTACATCACAAATGTTAGCTAAAAAACAAACATGATGCATGACGACTTTGACATGATACTTAAATCTTGAATGATGCTCCAAAGTACTTGATAATCAGCTCTTGAATGCTAGAATGCTTGATATCAAAAAGTGATAGATGACTTGTAAGCTTTCTAGGAGAAAATATGTGAAATAACCTTGTATTTATACTTTTTTATGCCAAATTTCCTAAAATTACAACACTACAAGCCAACATCACATCTACGAGATTAAAATCCCACAAAGAATTGAATTCAAAATTAAGTCTAAGCTAAGTGGGACTCATACACTAGTTGGGGTGTATGAGTCCCATTAGGATAAGATTGGGATGCATCTTTCAAGAAATGCTTAGTTTAATGTGAAATTCATATCTAGGCCTCAAAACCTAGGTGGGACCCATATGCCCAAGGTGGTGTATGAGCCCCAAATCACTAAATCTAGGCCATACAATCCAAAATGATTAAATTTTGATTGGTTATTAGATATATGTTGGGATCATCATCAGAAAGATGCATTAATTAAGGCTTGTGGATGCAAAATAAGACCAAATAAGGCATAAAGAAGCCAATTTTTTAGCAAGGAAGGCCCAAACAAGTGTGAAAATGTAAAGGATGACATTTTTCTACACTAAATCCTAGCATAAACCTACCCATATGGATGTGTTGGAACTATCGATTTGGTTGCATGATGAATAGAATGAAAATTACAACACCTTTCAACTTTACACTACATGCATTTGATGCTTTTTCCATCAACTAAAAATGTGTCACTGTGGGAAAATGGATTGGAGATATGAAAAATTGAGATAGGTTATTGTACAAGAACCCAACATGATATTGTACCTTTAGATAGAATGTTTCTAAGTGCCATGGTTTTTTAGAAACAACTTGTCAAAGTTTGCTACCCTTTCACACTTTGGTCTCTTAAGAGAAATCGTCGGTGCTGTGTAGCTTGAAATGTTTCAGCATTCCAGGGTGTCAAAAAGATATTCCCTAGCATAAACCTACCCATCCAAATGTGTTGGAACTATTGGTTTGGTTTCATGATGAATAGAAAAAAAATTACACCACCTTGCAACTTTACACTGCATGCATTTGACACTTTTTCCATCAACTAAAAACTTGTCACCATAGGCAAATGGATTGGAGATATTAGACCTAAGAGAGGTTATTGTAGAGGGAACCTACGTGATATTTTACCTTCAAAATAAATTTTTCTAATTGCCATGATTTATGAGTAATAGCTCATCAAAGTTTGTTTCCCTTTCACACTTTGTAATCTTAAGAGAAATCACTAATGTATTGTAGCCTAAAACATTTCGGCATGTTGGGGTGTGAAATAGGACCTTTCCTAGCATAAAACTACCCATCAAGATGTGTTGGAACTATCATTTTGGTTGCATGACAAACAAAACCAAAATTACACCACCTTGCAACTTTACACTACATGCATCTGACACTTTTTCCATTAATTGAAGACTTGTCACCACGAGAAAATGGATTGGAGATATGAAAAAATGAGAAAGGTTATTGTAGAGGGACCCTACATGACCCTATACCTTCAAAAGGAATGTTTCTAAGTGCCACAATTTTTGAGAAAGAGCTCATCAAATTTTGTTTCTTTTTCACACTTTGGTCTCTTAAGAGAAATTTCTAGTGCAATGTATCATAGAATGTTTTGGCATGTTGGGGTGTGAAACAAGACATTTCCTAGTGTAAACATACCCACCCAAATTTGTTGAAACTATCATTTTGGTCTCATGATGAAAAGAACACAAAATAAAACACCTTGCAATTTTACAATACATGCATCTAACACTCATTTCATCAATTGAAAACAAACCACCATGGGAAAATGGATTGGATATATGAAAAATCAAGATATGTTATTGTAGAGGGGCCCTACATTACCTTGTACATTTAAATAGAATGGTTCTAAGTGTCACAATTTCTAAGAAAGAGCTCATCAAAGTTTGTTCTTTTGTCACACTTTTGTCTGTTAAGAGAAATTGTTGATGCAATGTAGCCTACAACGTTCCAGCAGGCTGGGATGCAAAATGGGACCTTTCCTAGCATAAGCCTACCCATCTAGATGTGTTGGTGTACCATAGAAAAATGGATCATTGACATTTTCATGGTATTTTAGGTCTTTCTCTCATGATGCTTGACCCATTTTACTTTGATTTAATGTTGTAATGTAACTTCTGCATTCACATTAGTTCCTAAATATTCAAATTATGATGTCTTGTGAAGGTGTTGTGAAGTGTTGTAACACATTTCTACACTTTTATAGACTCCTATCATTACAATTCACCTAAAAATCACCTTTTCATCACTTATCAAGTCCTATTCTAAAGTGTTGTAAAGTCTTGTAGCAAGATTTCATGCTTTTTTAGGCTTGTTATCACTATTTACACATTTCTTATGCTTTATTTGACCCCTTTATGCACACATAAGACTTAATTAAGTTTATTTTTGAATGTAAACCCAAAAAATAACATTAAATGCAACTTAATTCCCGACACCCACTTACAATCCTAAGGTGGGACCCATTCACCATGGGCAGCGAATGAGTCCCTCTTGGCTCCAAATTCAAAACAATTCAAAATTTCTTTCACGTTTTTATTCAAAAAGACCTTATGTCAGCCTGTGATGTATTGTTGGGTTATTAGGACATAAGTGTGTATGAATAAGTGTTTTTCCATCCATTTCAACCCCCATTCATTCAATCATCCCCCCATTCACTTACATTCACTCATTCAACATCAATTAGAATTCTTGCATTCAATCCATCAAAGCATCATTCAACCAAGCAAACATCAAGCATCTTGGAGCATCCATTGACATATCTTCAGACTTCTTCAATAAGGTTGTGGTGAGTTTAGGACATTTTTCATGTTATTTATTCATCATTCCATGTTCATTTCATTTCATTTCTTTATTAAGTGTTTGATTACCAAAGTGGGATTTGACCAAGGAAAATCCCTATACTCTAACCCTTAACCATTTCCCCCCTTTTGCATGTGTGTTTGCAAACTTTTGTATGTAGATTTGTTATGAAAATAGGTGTTGAAAGGTGGTCAACAAGTCAAAAAAGTATTGCAAGTCAACTAAACCCTATTTCAAGCTTAGATACAACCTACAGTCCATTTTATGCAAATTTGACTCCATCAGCCCGACAAGAAGATAAGTGCAGATCTAGATCTATAGAATTGACCTTTGAATTTGTAGAATTCTAGAGGAGGAATGATTCATCATCAATGGTGAATGAGTCCCACCTGAAGGTTGAAAAAGGTGATTTTGTCAAAATCTGGTTCCTGACAGTCGAAAAGCAGTTCCAAGTCTTTTTACCAATAGGAGGACTAATTCTCCATCAATGGTGAATGAGTCCCACTGGCGATTTATAGTGATTTCTACTATTTTTCAGAGCCTTCTAGATTCAACATCCAATTCCCAGGTGCACTATTCTTAGCATCTTTCAATTCTATTTGTGTTTGTTTATGTTTTAATTCATTCTTGCATACCTCACTGTGTTTTCAAACATTACACATTTCATTAGTTTTGCATTCATAATCAATCAATTTCATCATCTAGTTGCATTTACATCATTTCATTTAGTCCTAATCACATCATACATCTCTTTATTTTAGTGAACCACCACAATTTTAGGGTTCTATCTCTCTACTTTTAGGTGAAAGATCCTAAGAGTGTAAGAGAAGCACATAAAACCTCAAAATTGTTGGTTTAGTTGGAACTGTCAGTTTGGTCATACAATGAACAAAAAAAGAAAGCCACCTTGAAAATTTCCACTGCATGCACAAAGGCATCTTAAGGGGTAGCAAAAAGTGGCCTATCATTACACAAGGAGAACAAATTCATTCCCAAGTGCTAAGTGCTACTACTGTTGATCAACTTGGCTAGATCCTAAATATAATCCTTTCAATAATGAAGGAAGAAGTTATTAGTGTGATAGATAATGCACACTTTACAATTGAGACCAAATAAATAGAAGCACATGATAACCTTATCTTAGAGGAAAATATTAAAAATATCAAGAATAAAATGAAGATAGAAAATATACAGTTATTGTAAATGATTCATTTTTTTTTTTAAATGTGAATGTTGGCATGGATACATAAATCATGCAAGAGTCCATTCAAAATTAATGAAGGGGAATTTTACAGTGGATACATGAATCTTTTAGTTGATAACAATCCATTCAAAGTGTAATGGAAAAGGTGGAAATGGTAGTACATATGGGAAAATTTATTAAGCTAAGGGCAAGGGAAAATAGCAAAAAAAAACTAGTCATGGGTCAAACACAAAGGGAAAATAACAATCCATTCATGAGGATAGTCTGTACAATGAGCCATAGTGATAATGAATAGTCAATTTTCAAGCATGATGCAAGCACAATAAAAGTCAAATCATATCAAGTTCCTAGAAATAATAGTCATCCTAGAGATAGAGGGTGCATTCAAATCAATGTTACCAAAATGTCTATAATCTCTAATATTCTATACATGTCCCTTTTTGTTTCAAGGAATGTAAGAGTGAAGGAAAGATAATCAGAGAGGTATATTATGAAAATCATTTTTCTCTTTAGGAAATTTCTTTATCTTCAAGATTCTCATTTTCAACTATAATATAACTTCCTTCCCATAACTATCATTCAAACCTTAATAATTTTTCCCTCATAAATATATTACTAATGCCTTCCTTCGGATGCCCTACTCTGTTATATTGACCTTTTGGTTCTATAGTGGTAAGTGTAGGTTGTATTTTTTCTTTATGTCCTTTTAGTTATCTCATTCTCATGACTTTTATCTCCATCATTGTAACCCTTCTACTATATTTTCCAAATTGAATTGTATTTGAAGAGTTTCAATAGGGGTATTGATAGTTCATTTTGGTCTCATTTTGACTTGATAGTGTAGACATGTAAAAATAACCTAACACTTATCACACATCCTAAATGACATTCTCTCATCATCGACATCATTATCACTTAATATCACTGCATTTTGTATCAATTGCATCAAAAACCCTAATTTCCTCTATTAACTAAATAATATTACATTATCTAATTAATTCACTTTTTCACCATTTTTTGATGAATTAAATAAATTTCATTTATTTAATAAAGTCCCAAAAACCTTGATTTCCTCTATTAATTGAATAATATTACATTATTTAATTAATTCACTTTTTCATCAATTTTGGCTAATTAAATAGATTTTATGTATTTAATAAAGCAATAATCTAACTTTATTCTTCCTGATTAATTAAATAACATCAATTATTTAATTATGTCGCTAATTCACTTTATTCCCCTTAGTCAATTAAGCTTTTAAAGAATAATAGTTTAATTAAATCACTTTCCCCTAAACATGAATAATTGAATAAATTATTCAAAACATCATCAAAAAGGTCAAATCAAACAAATACAATTTTTTTTGTAAAAATCAAACTTGCTTTGCACGTTCAACTCCAAAAGATTTTTTTAATTAAATCAATTAATTAATTACCCTAACCCACTTTTATGATTGAGAAAATTACGATCTCTTGATTGCTCACTCTATTCTATGACTGATCCATCTATTTCCTAACAGATAAATCTATTCTTCAATTACATTTATTATTCAATCTATTTCCTCAATTCCACTGAACACTCAAAATGATTTCTTCAATCACGCCGATTACATAATCAAAATCCACTCATTATTCCCATCTAAATACTCTCAATGGTTTTCAATTCTTGATCAAGATGTTCTACTACACAATCTCAAGTGTTCATTTTGAAACATAAATTCTATATAACAATCATATTCTTCCTCAAAAAGGATCGGAGAATAAACATATTTTGCACAATGAAGTAATGCCAAAATCACAATCGATCTTTTGAAAAACTTTACACACATCTTCGATCAATGACATTACACAACCTTGAAGCTTTTGAATGCACAAATGGAGGCTTTGCATTGATACAATGAACAATCCAACATCATTGCGAACACACTGCGACACGGGATGGTAAAGCTACATTGTATTGGATTCATTGTTATTGTTTTGTTTCAATTACTTTTGTGAATTCATTGTTCTTCTTAGTTTCATTTTGTGAGTAAATGGTATGAATCTTAGCTTTTTTTTTTGGATTAGATTACTTCCAATTCAAGCATTATTTTGATCTCTTAATGCATCATATAGATTTCCTCCTTACACATTCTGGCATGCCTGGTGGGACCATGGTCCTTAGCACTAACTATTTTATGAGTGAATTTTAAAGTTGCATAAATGCAATTGAAAAATTTTCACGTAGAAGCTACATAAAACTCATGCATTTTATTTCACGTTTCTACTGCAGTCAACTTTTTCCTAGCCATTTTTGTCATTTTTGGCACTTTTGCTAAAATCATAAAGTTGCATGACTTTTTCAGCTACTTCTGCTTGACAAATAGAAGCTGCTTTTGAATTTTTTCAGCTGCATTTGCTTCTGATAGGACCACTTTTGCTCAAAAATTTGGCTTTTTCTCTGTCAAATTTTATTCGAAAGCTACAAGTTGTTTTTTGATTGCTAACATTAACAGTTGCTCATTTTGAATGTTTATGAAGGATTTCCAGAAGTGTGGCATGGGTTTATCCAAGAAACAACTAACATTCTCTTATTGTAGGGAAGGTGAACGGTCGAAGTTTTAAAATATTTTTTTTTAGCTTGGGAAAATTTCAATTAGTGCTTAAAAAGAATTTTTAGAAGCTTTCTAGCTTAGGAAATTTCAATTGGTGCTATAAAAGAACCCCACAAATCATCACGCTTTCAATTGGTGCTTTAAAAAGAATTTCAAAGGCTTTCTAGATTAGAAAAACTTTAAATTTTGTGCATAAAATGAATCCCACAAAGCACATGCTTTCAATTGGTACTTTAAAAAGAACTTTCAGAAGCTTTCTAGCTTAGAAAAATCTCAATTGGTGCTTTAAAAAAGAAATTTTAGAAGATTTCTAGCTTAGGAAAATATCAATTGGTGCTTAAAAAGAGCTTTCAAAAGCTTTCTAGCTTAGGAAAATCTCAATTGGTGCTTAAAAATAATTTTCAAGAGCTTTCCAGCTTATGAAATTTTCATTGGTGCTATAAAAAGAACCCCGCAAATCCTCATGCTTTCAATTGGTGCTCTAAAAAAAATAAAATTACAAAGCTTTCTAGATTAGAACAAACACTTTGTTTTGGTGCTCTAAGAAATGTTTTCTTTTGACCAAATGATTTCAATATGCTGTCAAAAACACACAATTTCATTTTGTTGACCAATTAAAGAAAAGGATTTAGAAACACTTCAATTGGTGATCAAAATTAGACAAATGTTTTTTGATTTTGCATATTGCTATCTCTTTGTCTAAAATCCAAAACACCTCACTTTGGTGCACATAAAAAGAACAAATTTCTATCTTGTACACACTTTCATTTCATTTTATTTTACTTTTTATTTTTTATTTTCTTTTTTGGGGCTTAAAAAGAACATTGCAATGAAGTGTATACTGTGTATTCTATGTTTGGAAAACTAGTTGTCTATCCTCTCACCTTGCACCTTTTGGAATTCTTGGGTGATGAAAAGAATCTTGAGTTTTTCACTTTGTTTACCTCCTGCTTTGTGGTAGGGAATGAACCAAGCAATACTTTTTTTGGTTTGCTATATAAATAATTATGGGTGATGAAAGTCATCAACCACCTGGTGTGGATGTTTTATACTGACGAAAGTCTCCCCAATATCTGTGAGATATGTAAGAGACCTTTTTATTAAGGGATGGGAGACCTCTTAACTAAGTGAATGGTTGCATGTATAGACACACAAAAAAAAACCAAAACATGACTAAGAACCAAAGTTGTAAGGCCACCCCTTTTTAGCCAAAAATATTCTTTGAAGTGGTGCATCAGAACTTTGATTCTGAGAATTTACTTACCAAATCCAACTTATGGTTGAGATTAAAACACTCTCCATTTATTTCATGCAAAATAATCCTTTTGAGGCATGAGGTAAGCCCACCTCGAAGAAAGTGTCTATCCCTAGGGTATAAATTTTCTTCACGAAATTTTCCAAATCTTTCGGTTACTTTGAAACATCAAACATTGTGCTTGAATTAAAATGAATACATCAAAACAAGCATTTAATGTGGTTCTCAAACTTCAAACCATTTTGACTTAGTGTGAATTCTGTGAAAAGAGCCCTATATTTGTACTCCTTAAGGATATCTTAAAATAATATCTTTAAAGGTTTCTAGATATTTAGGCTCACATTTCAAGTAGCATTAAAGACAAAGTTAACATTGGAAACTATGACTTTAACATTTTGACTTCCAAGAACTTTGAGCTTTTTAGGAAGTAAATGTGTTTAAAATTCAGACATTTAGGGTCAAATAAAGTTTTGATTGTTGTGTTGCATGATATCACTTGCCAAAATCTCAAATCAAATCAAATGAAGTTATCCCAAAACTACAAAATTCACCCAAACTGGTGCTAATATAGAAACTAGGAAACAAAACTGAAAAAGATTATTTTTGCTTCTATTTTTGTTGCACTTGACCAAAAATTAGTTACATTTGACAAAAATTTGCCACTTTTTCTCTCTGTTTTATGACAGTTACTAGTGAAAACCTACCACTTTTGACAAACTAAGCGCACTTGATTGAAAACTTGCCATAGTTGACCTTTTATGTGCTGCACTTGACGAAATATTCTAACCGTACT
>VDFB02101958.1:0-28211 GCA_007258455.2 Sequoia sempervirens | reverse complement strand
CTTCCTACCACATCCTTGGTGCCACCACAACTACTATCCAAAGAGCAAATTGACAAGCTTGAGAAGAGAAAGAATTCGACAAAGGTCACAAAAGATTGGTTCGGGAAAGTCCTCTACAACAATAGTATGGGCTTGAGACATGTAGTAAGGACTGCCAATATATTCTTGGAGGTGCTAAGAATACTTGAAGGTACAAGGATTTTTTTCACTGACTTCCCCAATCTATACAAAAGCACATACCCCAAACTTGAGGCCATACTCAAGATACTAGATAGACTATGGGAAAAGGAGCTTAATTTGGTAAAAGATGACCACTGGCTCATTGAAACATGGAAGCTAAGCCTGGATCATCGAAATGAGGCATTGGAATGGGTGTTCCATGAGGTAGAGATGGACATTGATTGGGCTAAAGAAGTCACAGTAGATTGTACATAATATTTGAAGTTGTTGGCAGATCTTGATATGCCCACAAGTGAGCTAGATGCAGATAAATTAGAGTTATACTTCCAAAAGAAGTTGGAAAGTTGAACCATAGATGCACCAACACCCGATTTCCTGGGCTTCGTTGGACAAGTCTTTTCAAAGTCCGAGCAAGTAATGAAGAACACACCAAAGTATGACAAGGATTGGGATACCCTCATTAACAAATCAGGGAAGCCTGATTTCCATGTAATGCAATCAGATATATTGGAACAGAGCATGCTCCAGGCATTAATCTTGAAGTTTATAGAATATGCCACAATCAAGAAGAGAAAAGGAAATCCGGTTATTGAGGATGAGTTCCTCACAAAATAGCTGCAACAAAAGGGAAATCAGCAAAAGAAAAATTTCCTACAGTGTTGTCATATGAGGAAAAAATAGGGAAAAGACAAGAATGTAATTTTAAATTATAATATATTTGGGGGTAGGTGAAACCCTAGTTTGTAGTGAATCTTGGCCACATAATGAAAATCAATCTTGGCCACTCATTTTGCTTTTTGAGCACTATAAATAGGGGTTCTCCTCTCATTTTCAAGAGAGAGTTGAGTTGTTGTAAAGGCATGCTGCAAAATTTTTAATAGAAGTTCATTGGTTTTTGGTGGATTCTTGAGTTTCTATTGCACGTTACACGGTTCATCTCCCATAGTTATTTGATTTAGATAGATTTACTTTGTTGTTCTTCATGTTTTAGTTTGCTTTGGTAGAGTAGTTGATGTTGTTCAATGATTGTGTCACATTCTGCTATGTTGATGCTTTTGTTGTCCATACTTTTTGTTGATTACTGATGGTAGATAACTGTGTAAAGTTAGTATGTGTATAAATTAAAAGTTGATCCAAACTTCTATCTTTTATTCATGCAAGTTTATGGTGAATGAATGGTTGAATATTTGTAGTCCTTAGAAGCTTGCACAAGTTTCATGATACTGTGAGTTTATCTGGTTAAGTGAGATTATGTTTTGAGAAGGCCGTCCACAATAGAACCCTCCATGATCACTATTCATTGTTAGTTTTAGACCTAGGAACCTCTTCTCTTCCCTACCTTTTTCCTTTTTTAATAAACAACCTATGTTAAGGTTCGTTGCACATTGTAAAGCCAAATCTAAAGCTAAAATAGGAGTTTAGGATTGTTGTTCGAACCTGCAGCAAATTGCACATTAACTTCCCATCTCAGGAACTCCATTTTAAAATTCACCTCACCTCCATCCAAACTCTGTAAGCTGCCCTGTGATTACCAACAAAATCAAATCAAACACCAACTTAGAAATTCCATGCACGTCATGAGCTAACACCCGAGAGACCTTGGGGTGATTTTCAACAACTTTTTGTTGGAGATTTCCTTTCAAGAGATGTAGCACACTTATGCACTGCCTGTGTTGAGAAAGTGCATACAACATCCATCAACACTCTTTAACGCATGGATACATTTGAAATGGCTTCTAGTTCAAGTGTTTAATGGAAAAATAACATAATAAATTAGACAAACTTGTATACCTTAACCTTCTTGGCTTAATACTTTAGGCTATACATGGATTGATCAAGGAGCGATTTTTGATTCCTAGGAATCTTTTTTTTTTCCTTTTAGCTTCATCATTAACATTATGGCAAGTTGTGAGTTAGGTGGATTTTTTTTGGCTTATTAGATCAATAAGTCACTCTCCCTTATAATAAAGTGCTATTTTTTCTCTAGAGTTCTAGCTATACCAATCATATTTATAATTCATGCTGAGTGCATTCCAAATCTTCTTATAAAAAGTTACAAAAACTCATATTTTTTATGGACCAAACCTTTCTAAACAGTAAAATGAGAACCAATTTCCACGGATTTTACCAACAACATTAAACATTGGTAAGGCACAAACCTGTGCTGTACATGATGAATTTATCCATGGAGGGTAATAAATTTTTTGATTTGGTTTGGTAGGGTATGACCTTGTTTGTAAAATTTTACTCTCTTTTCTAGATGTACTATTTATAGTAATTTTATATGTATCCTAAATCTCTAATTTGTTCAAATTTGTTAATGAAAATGCAAATACACACTAATAAAGTTGCACTTGAAGTGGACCACCTACTCCTACTTCTTAACCACTAAATAATACATCTTGTATAGTTGTTAGATATTTGCTAACCTCTTCTTCCAATAACAGTCTATCCAATCTTAAAGGGTGCTAATGTTATAAGATTCAAAATGATCTTTGGAATGATTCTCGTGATTTGCATGCTTCTTATCACAATGCTCCTAGATGGTCTCCAACTTTGAATCAACTTTTAACTTCATCCCATCATATAAGTGTCTCCAATTGGCCAAATAGTTACAATTTTTCTCATTTACTATTGGTTATCTCTCCTCCCAAGACTACTTATTACCCTCCTAGGTGCAAAATGAAAGGGAAAATAATGGTTCTCTTACAAGTTAGGAGCCGATACTAGATGACCCAGATAATCGTGATGTGTGGAAACCAATAATTGTGATGTACGCCTCCTGCTACTAGATCCATGGTCTTATTACTTAGCATTTTATGTTTCTTTCTTTTCATATATATTTTTAAGACTCCAACTTACATAAACTATGGGATGTAACTTTCTCCACCCATATATTTTTAAATATAATGTATTTTTTAAAATATTATACAATTAATATAAATGATACCTTTTGTTTAAATTTAAATTAATAAATCTAATTATTGAATTTTTTTTTGGTTAACACTCAAATTGTACTTATATTCATGTGTTCTCAATAGTAGGTGAAGGTATATTCCATTTGTGTTGTCAATAGTATGTGAAGGACAAATAGTTAGTGAATCATATGTTTGTGTTAATACTAGATAGGTTAGTTGCAAAAGTTTAATTACAAAGAAAATATTTAATTCTCTATTTGATTGTGGTAGCAAAAATTCCAAACTATTTAGTTGGCCATTATCTAATCAAAGTTTTCTCACTCTACCTAATAGGTCCTAATTATCATTTGTCTATTGGTTCTAGATCAGTTCATCCAAGAGTTATCAATTCTCTTTGTCTTTTTGAGTGTATCAAGAAAGTATTTAGCACATCTTTTTGTTTTTGCTAGAGCTTAGATAATGTGAAACTGGATTCATGGTTTTTTCAAGACATTTAGACCTAACCTTTTACTTGACACATAATACTTCTAGGAGATTGATCAAAATTTGTGCTAAATTAACCCAAATATGATTTTCTTTGAAAGTAGATATTTTTTATGATTTAGAAAATAGAGATTTTACTCTCTTTTCTAGATGTACTGTTGATAGAAATTTTCTAAATATCCTAAATCTATTATTTGTTCAAATATATTTGTACAAATACAAATACAAATTAATAAAATTGCACTTGAAATAACCCACCTACCTAAACAGGGGTGTGCAATCATAGACAGGGGTCTGCCCCTTCTTCATTCCCAATTGACCAACACAATCTAATCCTTTGTATGGAAAAGTGATTGCAAAAATATATACAATGTAGGTCATATAGAACTCTTGGGTCTTCTTTACTGCAACAAATTGTTCGTGTAGATTATCGCTGATTATTTTTGCCTAGTGAAATTTGGCTTCACCTCAGAGGATTTAGATTCTACAAAGTACATCCACTTCTCGAAGATTGTTAAAGTGGGAAGCCCCATTACTCTGCTTAGCAGTGTCACGAGGTCATTAACCTCCTCCACAAAGTCACTTCAATATAGTTTTTGAGTTACTTTATTGGTGTTTACCCTCATCTCAAGTAGCCATATTTGATTTATAGTTTTTTGCATCTGGTGGGGTCTACTTTCGAGACATTTAGGGAATATTCCTTCTCGATTTCTTTCATCTTGTCAAAAAAAGGATCCCAAATGTCTTTCTGATTGACATAGGAGTCAAGTCAGCCAACACCCTCCCATCTATAGTGATTATTCTCCTAGTTTGTGGGTGGTAACATTCCCTGCATGCAAAGATCAATTTTGGGCTAATTAGAGCAAGAGGAAAGCCTGTTTCTTTTGCAATTCCGCTTCTCTTTATTCTCCAAGCCTCCCCAGTCTTTAGGCTAATCAAGACCCATTGCCTGAATTTGTCTATGCTAACGTGACCTAGGTCTTTGTTTGTTACTTTTTGCCAATTTGAGGTGATCTTCTAGCTGCACTCAACCCCATGGAAATCATACTTCATTTTAGCTTTTTCTTCTTTTCCTCTTGTACCTTTCATAGTCTTCTTGCCCTTATCAATTTTCTTAGTTGGTTTCATAAATCCTGCACAAAGAGTGTATAATAAGTGCCTCAGTAAATCAAGAGAGTGAAACACTAGCTAAATCGTGCTAAAATGTAAGGAAATGCATACCCATATCTTGAAAAGATTATTACATTTATCAAATTTCATCATTTTATGCTTGTTTGTGAAGTTTCCAGTTTTGTGGGTTTGATTCAGTGTGGATTTTCACCTTGCAGAAGCTACCAAAGTTATGGCCATTTGAAATGGCTCAAGGAAGGGTATGTGCAGGATCATGATGGGCCAAAAAGTGGCAATATGATGGGTATGTGGCTGTCCACTTTTTTTACCCAAAATTGATGAAACAAAAAGGGTTTTTAAAGGAGATTCTTAACTTTCCACCAATATAAATTATGCTTTTACTTTGAATTTAATAAATAATTATTATTCATTTTCTATTTGAATTATGACTAAAGTCCTGATTGATAGGTTGATTAAAAAACATCTATAGCTTTCAAACGGTATCACATTGTTTGAATCCAAAACATGCATCAGATTCTATGCTTTGTATACTATAGGATTAAAAAAAATGATTTTCATGAAGTTTTGACCAAGTTAAGGTTGTCAGGCATACGAGTTTTTATATTTTTTAAAAGTTGTAATAAAAAATTCATAATTAATTATTTACATGAAAAAAAATTACAAAAAAATATGCATCACATTGGGACATGAGTCCTCTACTTATATCTAAAATATTATCATTTTATTGTGGTTAGGGTGGTTAGATAGACACCTACTTATTTTTTCCTCGAAATTTAAGTGCTACAACATTGAAATTTCAATTTTTCACCAAATAGATCTTTTTTTAAAATAAACGTAGTAGTTTAGAAACTAAATTAAATTTGCTACAGATTCTATTGTTACATATTTTTGAAATAATATAGATAACTTATTCAAATTTTTATGTCAAGTTGCCTAACTTTGATTTTTTTGAATTTTTGCCACTTAAGGACCTATTTTTTCCATGATGATCCTTCACATACCTGGAACACTAAAACCCACAAACAGAGTTCTATGAGGCAATCTTCACATTGAAAAAACTCCAAGTTGTTTTGGATGTGAACTCGCGAGGTCATGTGGGGGATGCAAATTAGAGAATTTGGGATCATCTTCTTTGGTCAAAGTTGCTTCTTAGGGTCATGCAAAAAAATATGATGCAAAATCTGTTAGTGGAGAGCTTCTTGAGTTTTTCTGTTAATAACAACCTTGGGGATATGACAACCCGCAGACAGAGTTCTGTTGTTGAATCTCCGCAATGGCTTTATAGTGGGAAAATTTTGGATAAGTAAATTTTAGCATGTGGGGAAAAGGATGGAGAATCATGCTTGATCATCCTACTTCAAAATTTCATCACTTTGTGTATTGTGAGGGTTTGGCATGTGGGTGTCGTGCATGTGGATGTCATCAGGTGTTTTATAGTTAGGAAACAACTTTAGGCATATGGAGATCCGCAAGCGAAGCTCCACATGGGAAATATCAGAAAGGGTTTGAGATTTGGTATACTGAGTTGGACTTCATCCAAGAGTCCATTTGGCATGTAGGAGGCAACAATGAAGTAGATTAAGTCACTTAGACAATAGTTGATGTAGTGCAGGAAAGGGCAGGGTGAAATCCGCATGGCGGAAAGCTGTTAGAATTTCATCATTAGCAACGACCATGGTGGTATGATGATCCACACATGAAGACCCACCAAGAAAACCTCGCACGAGATAAAGACTTAGCTATTTTAGGAACATTTTTGATCAAAAATTTTATGGTGAATAGATGGGCAGAAGCCACCAACTAGGAGGACGACGAGACTTTGACATTAGGACCCAGGCTAAGCTAAACGGACCTTCGTACGCAGAATCCTGCATGGAGGAGCCTGCAAGGTCTTTGATTCAAAATGATGGCTTCTCTAACTCTGACAGCCTAAAAGGATTGATAATTCATGTGTGAGTACATGGGACATAGGAGCTATCATTGTCAATGCCGTTTGAAAATGACACCCTAGAGATGGGTTTCCTTGAATGAAAATCCGCACCATTGCAATGTTTAAGGGTTTTGAAACTTAGGGTTTAATGTCTTTGATGAGCTGGGACTTTAGTCATAACACTTGTCGAACTTAATTTCATGGATTTTAATGATTTCGACAACTTAGAAAACCTAAATGTATGACCCCTAACAAATTTGACAACACAGAAGTGAAAAGGGGCGTTCAAATACATACCTTCAGTCGAGTGAATGGAAGAGGTAGTTAAACTCGAGCCCTTAAACTTTTTTGTGCATGCAACAGTTCTTCTCTCCTCAAATTTCAAATAACCAGGTGAAAATGATAGGTCAGAGCTTTCTCATATTTATAGACACTAGCGCCATTAATGCGGGTATTAATTGTAGGCTTTTCTAAATGTGCATGAGAGGGTATGAGTGCAAAAACCCAATAGGCAGAAGCCGCGGGGGAAAAGTCTATGCGAAAAAATGGTAGGCAGAAACAGTGAGCGAGAAGTCTTCTGCGGAATGGTGGAGGGAAAATTTTGTAAGGAACAATGTGTTGGAGATGAAAATCTTTAGATAGAAACCTAAAACATGAATCCTGCAGATGGTGAAAGATAGCACATATTCTGCATGGCAGAAACCCGCAATGATTTTGTCGCAAATGCTCGAGACCTCCCAAAACTTTGGAAAATGACAGAACATGGTAAGATCTTGCTAAAACATGATAATTCTCCAACATTAAGCAAGGATCATGCTTAGAATATTGAAAAACGTTACTAACTTATGTATAAAGAGAGAGATGGATTCACAATTTCCAATGAAGAAGTAAAGGATCTAGTTGTTCAAATGCTTCTAAAACCCATGGCAATGTAATTTCTTAGGGTGAAAGTTTATAATTGTGTCCCTTATATAAAATAAATGGCACAAAAATATAGATTTCCAACTTGGAGTGTTCAAAAGGAACAAAAAAATTTTAAATTTTAAATTTGATATATATTAAAGAAATTTGAAATTCTTAGTGTATTTTATGTTTCTATTTTTAAACTATTTTAAAAATTATTGAGATATAGATTTTTTAAATTTATTTAAAGAATATTTAAAAAAATAAAAAATGAGGTTGATGTGATGTGACTTCTAATAAAGTAATTTTTAGATTTTTTGTTTAAATTTTTCTCCATGCAGTTCACTTGAACATCTAGTGCCTGGAGGAAAAAAATGATGTTAGATTAATATTTATTATTTTAATATTTTTTAAATTCAAGGTCACTCAAAATATGTAGCTTTTATGGGATACAACTTTATGTCTAAACCATTTATGATTAAAAAATAAATTACACCCTTTTGGAGAGGATTCTCTCTTCTAGTATATCATATTTTCCTTAAATTATGAAAATACATTTAGTATTTGTTTAAAATTTTAATCAACATTATGTTTGATTATGATGATCTACATGTAGTAAATTTAAATTAATTGATAATAAAATTAATTAAAATATTAATAAAGATACATGTTCAAACTATAGGCTCTAAGCTCTTTAAGAGGGTATTCTCATATATTTTCATGAAAATATCTTTGGTTGGAGAAATATGTAGTTGAAGATATATTTTTGATGATTTTTTGTAAAAGAGGGGCTAGGCTACCACATGGGCTGCTAGTTCAATAGTTTTGGACAAAATATTTTTACATTTTTTGGTTGAAACCCTGTCGTATAAAGTGAACCACCGGAAATGAATCCTACAATGCAGATTTCCGAGGAGTTAGAGAGGCAAGAAAAGGAAGCAACAAGGGAATTGGAGGAGGAAGCAGATGACTACCATGAACACCTAGAGCACCAACATTTGAAAATTGATAAGGTGGTGCATGAAGGAGAAGAAATGGAGTCCTCCGAAGGTGATGAAGAAGAGGATGACACCGAATATATTGTACAAACCTTTGATGTAGACTTTGAAGAGGAGTTGGCCCAACAACCCAGAGATGCTGGAGAGGAAGTAGAAAGACCACCTTCTGAGGAAGAAAAGGAATCGAGTGACAAAATGGAGGAAAACACTGAACCTCCAACTAGGGAGCAAGAAGAAATCCCCAAGCATGATGAAGAAATGCCTCTCTTGGAAGAGCAAGAAGAGAAAGAAAAGAAGGAACAAGAAGATGTGCCACCTCAGTAGGAGGAAGAGGAAAATAAAGAAGAAGATAAACTTGAAGAAAAGTCTAAAGCTAATAAGAGCCTAGAAACGGAATAGCCTGAGGAGCATGAGAATGATGAAGAAGAAGGAAAGGAAACTAAAGGGGAAGACAACCCCAAAGAGCATCCAGTACCTCCAAGTCCCCACGGAAGGAGACAATATTTATTTGGGAATCTAATGAGGAGAAAGGAAGAACAAAATGAGAGGCTCCGGGAAATAAATAAATTGAGATCCAACACACTTGTGAGGAAGAAAGAGGTCATGAATCAGCGAAGGGGAAATATCAGATGCCTGAGTGGCTTGAGCAATAGTTGGAAAAGAAAACCCAAACATTAAAGGATCCAAGGGCAAGGCTGGAGGCCATCTTGGCCCAAGATCAGATAAGCACAAAGAAAGAAAGGGAGCTTAAAGTTAGATCCAAACTAACCATGGATGCTTCTGGATCTAGGACCGTGAAAATTTCCATGCCATTTGTGGGTGAAGAAGGGGTAGGCTATAACATCTCCACCATCAACTTGGGGACAACCACCAAAGAACAAAAAATAGATCATCTCCAAGAGTTCATTGCCACAGTGGTACATTAGATGCACAAGGATAAGATCTCCAAGGAAGAATTGAAAGAACAAGTGGCTGATTTAATGACATATATCCAACAATGGTCATTGATGGGAGAGCTTCCTACCACATCCTTGGTGCCACCACAACTACTATCCAAAGAGCAAATTGACAAGCTTGAGAAGAGAAAGAATTCGACAAAGGTCACAAAAGATTGGTTCGGGAAAGTCCTCTACAACAATAGTATGGGCTTGAGACATGTAGTAAGGACTGCCAATATGTTCTTGGAGGTGCTAAGAATACTTGAAGGTACAAGGATTTTTTTCACTGACTTCCCCAATCTATACAAAAGCACATACCCCAAACTTGAGGCCATACTCAAGATACTAGATAGACTATGGGAAAAGGAGCTTAATTTGGTAAAAGATGACCACTGGCTCATTGAAACATGGAAGCTAAGCCTGGATCATCGAAATGAGGCATTGGAATGGGTGTTCCATGAGGTAGAGATGGACATTGATTGGGCTAAAGAAGTCACAGTAGATTGTACATAATATTTGAAGTTGTTGGCAGATCTTGATATGCCCACAAGTGAGCTAGATGCAGATAAATTAGAGTCATACTTCCAAAAGAAGTTGGAAAGTTGAACCATAGATGCACCAACACCCGATTTCCTGGGCTTCGTTGGACAAGTCTTTTCAAAGTCCGAGCAAGTAATGAAGAACACACCAAAGTATGACAAGGATTGGGATACCCTCATTAACAAATCAGGGAAGCCTGATTTCCATGTAATGCAATCAGATATATTGGAACAGAGCATGCTCCAGGCATTAATCTTGAAGTTTATAGAATATGCCACAATCAAGAAGAGAAAAGGAAATCCGGTTATTGAGGATGAGTTCCTCACAAAATAGCTGTAACAAAAGGGAAATCAGCAAAAGAAAAATTTCCTACAGTGTTGTCATATGAGGAAAAAATAGGGAAAAGACAAGAATGTAATTTTAAATTATAATATATTTGGGGGTAGGTGAAACCCTAGTTTGTAGTGAATCTTGGCCACATAATGAAAATCAATCTTGGCCACTCATTTTGCTTTTTGAGCACTATAAATAGGGGTTCTCCTCTCATTTTCAAGAGAGAGTTGAGTTGTTGTAAAGGCATGCTGCAAAATTTTTAATAGAAGTTCATTGGTTTTTGGTGGATTCTTGAGTTTCTATTGCACGTTACACGGTTCATCTCCCATAGTTATTTGATTTAGATAGATTTACTTTGTTGTTCTTCATGTTTTAGTTTGCTTTGGTAGAGTAGTTGATGTTGTTCAATGATTGTGTCACATTCTGCTATGTTGATGCTTTTGTTGTCCATACTTTTTGTTGATTACTGATGGTAGATAACTGTGTAAAGTTAGTATGTGTATAAATTAAAAGTTGATCCAAACTTCTATCTTTTATTCATGCAAGTTTATGGTGAATGAATGGTTGAATATTTGTAGTCCTTAGAAGCTTGCACAAGTTTCATGATACTGTGAGTTTATCTGGTTAAGTGAGATTATGTTTTGAGAAGGCTGTCCACAATAGAACCCTCCATGATCACTATTCATTGTTAGTTTTAGACCTAGGAACCTCTTCTCTTCCCTACCTTTTTCCTTTTGTAATAAACAACCTATGTTAAGGTTCGTTGCACATTGTAAAGCCAAATCTAAAGCTAAAATAGGAGTTTAGGATTGTTGTTTGAACCTGCAGCAAATCGCACATTAACTTCCCATCTCAGGAACTCCATTTTAAAATTCACCTCACCTCCATCCAAACTCTGTAAGCTGCCCTGTGATTACCAACAAAATCAAATCAAACACCAACTTAGAAATTCCATGCACGTCATGAGCTAACACCCGAGAGACCTTGGGGTGATTTTCAACAACTTTTTGTTGGAGATTTCCTTTCAAGAGATGTAGCACACTTATGCACTGCCTGTGTTGAGAAAGTGCATACAACATCCATCAACACTCTTTAACGCATGGATACATTTGAAATGGCTTCTAGTTCAAGTGTTTAATGGAAAAATAACATAATAAATTAGACAAACTTGTATACCTTAACCTTCTTGGCTTAATACTTTAGGCTATACATGGATTGATCAAGGAGAGATTTTTGATTCCTAGGAATTCTTTTTTTTTCCTTTTAGGCTTCATCATTAACATTATGGCAAGTTGTGAGTTAGGTGGATTTTTTTTGGCTTATTAGATCAATAAGTCACTCTCCCTTATAATAAAGTGTTATTTTTTCTCTAGAGTTCTAGCTATACCAATCATATTTATAATTCATGTTGAGTGCATTCCAAATCTTCTTATAAAAAGTTACAAAAACTCATATTTTTTATGGGATTCAACAAAAAAAGGTAAATACTTTCAAATAGTAAAATAGGAATTTAATTTCCTTCCTGATGATTTTGGTTTGCTCAATGTCATTGATGAACATTGGTAAGGTACAACCTTGTGTTGTACATGGATAATTAGATCCATGGAGGGTAATAAATTTTTTGATTTGGTTTGGTAGGGTATGACCTTGTTTGTAAAATTTTACTCTCTTTTCTAGATGTACTATTTATAGTAATTTTATATGTATCCTAAATCTCTAATTTGTTCAAATTTGTTAATGAAAATGCAAATACACACTAATAAAGTTGCACTTGAAGTGGACCACCTACTCCTACTTCTTAACCACTAAATAATACATCTTGTATAGTTGTTAGATATTTGCTAACCTCTTCTTCCAATAACAGTCTATCCAATCTTAAAGGGTGCTAATGTTATAAGATTCAAAATGATCTTTGGAATGATTCTCGTGATTTGCATGCTTCTTATCACAATGCTCCTAGATGGTCTCCAACTTTGAATCAACTTTTAACTTCATCCCATCATATAAGTGTCTCCAATTGGCCAAATAGTTACAATTTTTCTCATTTACTATTGGTTATCTCTCCTCCCAAGACTACTTATTACCCTCCTAGGTGCAAAATGAAAGGGAAAATAATGGTTCTCTTACAAGTTAGGAGCCGATACTAGATGACCCAGATAATCGTGATGTGTGGAAACCAATAATTGTGATGTACGCCTCCTGCTACTAGATCCATGGTCTTATTACTTAGCATCTTTATGTTTCTTTCTTTTCATATATATTTTTAAGACTCCAACTTACATAAACTATGGGATGTAACTTTCTCCACCCATATATTTTTAAATATAATGTATTTTTTAAAATATTATACAATTAATATAAATGATACCTTTTGTTTAAATTTAAATTAATAAATCTAATTATTGAATTTTTTTTGGTTAACACTCAAATTGTACTTATATTCATGTGTTCTCAATAGTAGGTGAAGGTATATTCCATTTGTGTTGTCAATAGTATGTGAAGGACAAATAGTTAGTGAATCATATGTTTGTGTTAATACTAGATAGGTTAGTTGCAAAAGTTTAATTACAAAGAAAATATTTAATTCTCTATTTGATTGTGGTAGCAAAAATTCCAAACTATTTAGTTGGCCATTATCTAATCAAAGTTTTCTCACTCTACCTAATAGGTCCTAATTATCATTTGTCTATTGGTTCTAGATCAGTTCATCCAAGAGTTATCAATTCTCTTTGTCTTTTTGAGTGTATCAAGAAAGTATTTAGCACATCTTTTTGTTTTTTCTAGAGCTTAGATAATGTGAAACTGGATTCATGGTTTTTTCAAGACATTTAGACCTAACCTTTTACTTGACACATAATACTTCTAGGAGATTGATCAAAATTTGTGCTAAATTAACCCAAATATGATTTTCTTTGAAAGTAGATATTTTTTATGATTTAGAAAATAGAGATTTTACTCTCTTTTCTAGATGTACTGTTGATAGAAATTTTCTAAATATCCTAAATCTATTATTTGTTCAAATATATTTGTACAAATACAAATACAAATTAATAAAATTGCACTTGAAATAACCCACCTACCTAAACCTGCCTCTTAACCACTACAGTATACATTCCGTTTGACAAATAATTAGTGAATCACAGGGTTGATACTAGACAGATTATCTAGTTAGGTGGACGTTTAGTAATAACAAATAAACAAGAAACTGATTCGATGCCAGGAAATCCAAATATTCCGAACCAAGTTTGTCAAACGGGAATTTTTTATTCAATTAAATGTGTACTAAGAGTCAGAAATTTGTCGAGAACCCATCAACTCTTGTTATAAAAGGCCATCAAAGGCTTTTTAGCGGTGTACAATTCTTTCAATGGCTCTTTTCTCTGTTTCTCCCTCTTTTTTGAGCTCATGCTTAAAATCTTCTCCCTGCCATTATGTCAAGCTTCTCAATAAAAAAATTCCAAGCTTGAGCAGGAGGCGACTTAATCCTTTCATTAATAAGGCTTCGACCTCCACTGATGAAACTCCAATCAGGCGCACAGGCAACCATCATCCCAACTTGTGGGATGATGATTTTATAAAACCTATTCAAGAGCAGCCTTATGAGGCAGGCTAATTTCATTTTATGTCATTTTTACATTCTTTTCTTCTTCCTCTAGTTTTTAAGATGATGATATGAACTGGAATGTGGGGGTTTTACAGGCTTCTCATTACATGGAGCGTGCTGAGAGGATTATTGGGGAGATCAAGGACATGTTCGATGCATTGCCTACAGCAAAAAATGGTAACTCTTTTGCAGAGAATGCATTTGAGCGGCTTGTCATGGTGGATAAAGTTCAACGTCTCGCAATAGATCGACATTTCCAAAATGAAATAACAGAAGCACTTGATTATGTATACAGGTTTGTTAAAACTTTATGATAAATATGAATTTTTTTTATTCTATGATCTTTAAGAATAGTTTTAGACAATCTTGTAGGTTTGATTTAAATAGCATACTCTACTTTTTGGTTGGTTTACATGGTTCATTTGAAATCACACTGTTTATGGAGAAGGTAGTGTAATTTCAGATGAGCCATCTAAAAAAATCAAACTTCGCTGATAATTTACAAGAAAAATATAGAATAGTATATTTGGTTGGGGGTTTGGCTTAAACAACACACTCTAAGTTTTGATTTGTTTAGGTGGTTCAATTGAATCATGTGGACCTCCAGAAAAGCTAATGTAATTTTAGATGAATCATCTAAACAGATCAAAGCTTAGAATGTGCTGTTTAAACCTGACAAATAATGTATCAATTTTTTTTGAAAAATACATACATTTTATAATATTTTAAGTGTTAAAATTTTCTGATTGTTTCATAAACAAAGGTATTGGAGTGAATGCCATAAAGATCTCAATACCACAGCCTTGGGACTTCGAATCCTTCGACTGAACAGATATCCTGTTTCTTCAGGTAATTGGTTGTTTAATTTCTCCTGTTTAACAGCTGTTTGTACTCCTCTGCTCATTCCTATTGTTTCTTTTTTATTGCTTACGTCTTCATTTTCGCCAGGCGCTTGGGAACAGTCCTTCAGTAAATAGCAGTTTAATTCATTATCATTTAGGCTGTTGCTCTTGTAAATTCCTAGCTTCACATTGTGTTACTGTTTTTGGGAAGAGGTTTAAAAATAAAAGAAAGTTAACTTTTAGAAATTGACAAAAGACACCTGGGAAACCATTCGGTCAATGATTGACCAAAGCAAGTAGTTTTTCATAGTTCACCACTTTTGAAAAGCTTTTGAACCCGCAATCTCCTTTTTAAAGGATTTTGTCTTGTCGACTGCACTGTCATTTTCTATTGATTGGACAACCTGCCACTTTCATTAAAAAAATTGGTCAACTCGGTTCTTCACTTAAAAAATTGGCATCTTATCCACAAAGTTTTAGACATGTTTGTTTTTAATTTATTTTTGAATTTGATTTAGCAATAACATATTGGTCGATATAATGGCAGATGTGTTAAAGCACTTCAAAGGAAATGATGGGCAGTTCTTGTGTCTGTCAACTCAATCAGAGGAAGAGAAGATTGGAAGCATTCTAAATCTGTATAGAGCTTCACTAATTGCTTTTCCAGAGGAGAATGTAATGGAGGAGGCTAAAGCCTTTGCAACAGCATATTTAAATCAAGCTCTACAGAAAAGTGATATATGTTCCAATCTTTCACGAGAGGTGATGGTGATGAGAAGCAATGAAATTTTTAACTTTTATATGCTATGGGGACCCACTTCATTTTAAGTCCTAACCCAGAATTTTAAGATGCAGATAAAGTACAACCTGGAGTTTGGCTGGCACACAAATCTGCCCAGAATCGAAGGAAGGAAGTACATGGACATATACGGCGGAAACAAATCTTGGACAGAGTAACGGCATTACTTTTCAACTGAGTTTTCCTTTTACTTCTCATGTTTCTATACGAAACTTTTGCTTTGAAAGCAAATGTGCAAGAATTTTATCTGGGCCCATTAGTCACATTGATTTGTAATTTAAGCAAAAAGAAACAGGAAAAGAACTATTAGTTCAATTTTTTAGAAAAAAAAATTGAAAAGTTGTGAATTGATTGTGCGTTGTTAAATTATTTTGAATTTTCATTGTGTAATTATTTTTTATTTTTTATTTTTATTTTTTTGAGTCACACTGATTGTTCGTTGCTTTTCTATCACTAACTCATTTTTCAAACCTATCATATTTATTAATTTTCTAAGAAATTGAATACTTGTGATAGTTTTGTAAAATATTCATACTTATACTGAAAGGTGAAATGATTTCCTTGTGCTTTTCAGGATGGCTGGTAATAAAGAACTTCTAAATCTTGCCAAATTGGACTTCAACATCATGCAGTCAGTCCATCGCCGAGAGCTTGAAACACTCTTAAAGTAAGTTGATTGAATGCAATCATTGCTTAAAGTAAGTTTTGTGAGGTGAAAGCAAACAGCAACTCTGTTGAGCAACTAAAATATCTGTTACTGTTATATATTTTAAGTTTTTTGTTTTTTTAATGAAGTTTGCAAGTCTTTGAAGTGGGTTTAGCTCTTTCATTTGAATTTTTATTTCAGAATTTTACGTTAACAAGTAATTTATTATGTATTTTCTGTGTTATGTTGGTCGGCTTTACAAGTAATTGAAACTGATATATGTGTTAATCTTATGTTTAGATGGTGGAAGGATTCAAATTTGGCTCAAGTTGACTTTGCTCGTCATCGACATGTTGAATATTTTGCTCTAGCATGTGCATATTGTATAGATACTAAATATTTTTCATATAGAAGTGATTTTGCAAAGATTTGTGCTCTTGCAACCATTATAGATGATATCTATGATACCTATGGAACTATGGATGAGATTAAACTCTTTAATGAGGCTTTTAAAATGTAAGTATATTAATTATTTATATTTTTAATTTTTAGAAAATAAAAATAATAATAAATTATTGATATTTTTAATATTAATAAATAGTACTTGATATTGAGGTTAAGTAGACATTATTATATTTTAGTAATAAGTACTAATTTATTGTATTGGCATGCTTGTCTCTTAGGTGGGATCCTTCTCCTCCAAACAAACTTCCTACAAAAATTAAAATTGTATATAAGGCATTTCACACTGCAGTAAATGAAAATGCGCAAATGGTAGAGAAGACTCAAAGACGAGACATGCTCCCCTATGCACGCAAAGTTGTATGAATTTGAATCTATTACTCATAATTTTTTTATACGATTACTTACTTCATCACTACACCATGCATAATCTATTGGACCAAATCTCATAATTACCTTTGTGCAAATGTTATTTTTTGGTTTGATTTTTTTCATCTTGCAAATATTTATAAGATTTATAGGTTTGATTTTGACCCCAAAGCTATATAAGTATAGCTTCACTAGTTATGATTGGTCAAAGAAATATGTTTTTTTGTTTTACTTAGTTGTTTGTCCAAATGTTATTCTTATTTTTCTTATGTATTATTTTAATTAGAATTTCCATTAAAGTGGTAACATAGCTTTGAAAGATGTTTGTATTTTTCTTCTATGTTTATACTTAGATTTCTTCCATTTATTTTACAAAAAAATACTCTTTATATACAATGATCTTTATTAAAATATGTTCTAATATGTTCAAATTTACTTATTTTTCAACGTGTTTAAATTATTTTAGGCTTTGATTTTAATGTTTTAATGATTTTCTTTACTAGTTTTCATATATAAGTTAACAAGATCTTACATGAAAACATTAATCCATCTAAATGAGATTTTTGTTTGCTTGCACAGTGGGAACATTATCTTAAATCCATTACAAAAGAAGCTGAGTGGCTTGCTAATGGGTATACACCGAGTTTAAATGAATATTTAGAAAATGCTACAGCCAGTTCAGGGTATCGTGTAACTACAGTGCAACCTATATTAACATTAGATGCACTTCTTCCAGATAACATTCTTCGAGAAATGGATTATCCATCAAGGTTCAATGAACTTTTATGTTTATGCCTTAGGCTAAAAGGTGATACTAGAAACTTTAAGGTATGTAATAATTTTTTTGTTCATAATATTAGATTTATATGTATACCAAAAAGCATGTTGGTTTAATTTTAAGTCCAAATTAATTTTATTTATAAATATAATACTTGGTTTTGAAGGCTGAGGCAAATCGTGGAGAATTAGTATCGGGCATATCATGTTATATGAAGGACCATCCTGGATCCAGCGAGGAAGAAGCTTTGGATTACCTCAAAGGTTTGTTCCAAAAACGACTCAAAGAATTAGATTGGGAGTATCTGAAACCTGATAATGCTCCGACTTTAAGCAAGGATCATGCTTATAATATTGAAAGAAGTTACCAACTTATGTATAGAGAGAGAGATGGATTCACAATTTCTAATAAAGAAGTAAAGGATCTAGTTGCTCAAATGCTTCTAGAACCTGTGGCAATGTAATTTCTTAGGGTGAAAGTTTATAAGTGTGTCCCTTATATAAAATAAATGTCAACGTGCATGTAGTGCCCCTCCCATTTGCATCTTGTTAGTGTGAGATCGGTGTTTTAGCTTCACTGTTTCCTCGTGATTGTTGTGGTGATTATTTTATGGCCCTAAATGGTGTGTATGAACCACCACATGTTCAAGATCATATTCCTCAACATGAAGATTGTTTGCATTTTGTACATTTACAATTGGTTTATCGTTATGCGTTAGTTCAGCGATATGCATTTTTTATGCTATGATTAAACATAATCTTGATGATTGATGTTCAAAAGAAATGATTTATATGACAAATATATAGATGTTATTTTATGCTTATTCTATTGGACCCCGTTGGGATGATTATGTTGTGCTTTGATTATATATGCATTGAGCAGTTATCTTTGATATGTGTTGAATGATTATAAGTGCAAAGCTATTTCTCCACCTAGCTACACAAGTCTAATTTATTCTCTAATGATGTTTAATTAAGAGTTGTCACAGTGGGCCTCCCTATCCATTCCTCGACCGTACTCGAGTCGATTATGGTATGTACATCATATTTGACCTTATGTGAACCTGGATTTGAGTTAGGAGTTATTCTACAATCCTCATGTATTGTGAATGCCTTGTGAATGTCTTATTTAATTAATGGTTTAAATTCTATGTTTTCTGCAAATAAAATATTAGGAATTTAAACGATTCTTATATTTATTATTGAAATATTCTTTGTGTTTCAAGAAAAGGGGAAAACAAAATGAAAGTTGAAATGAAGTTAAGTTGTTTAATTATAATGTGAAATTTTAGTGTGTTGGGAATTTCAAGTTATGTTTGATTAAATATCATGTTTAAATTATGATTTCCATAAATTAATTGAGTATATGCTTATATGGATTTAAATGATGAATTTAATTGTTGATTGTTAATTAAGAATGGATTTAAATGGCTATTTGGATTTTAGGAAAAATTGAGGGAAATGTAATTTAAATAAATGGAAAATAAAATTGTATTGTTTTAGTTGAAATTTGGAATTTAAGGTTAAATATAAAAGGGGTTTTATATTTTCAACATGTAATTTTATTTTGGGGAGAAATCTTGAGAGAGAAAAACCCTCTTTTGAGTGAAAAATTGATTTGTTGATTGGGAGTGCATTTGGTGGCAAAATTTGACAAGGATAGACTTGTTGGGTTAGGAATTGGTAGGGGATTGTGCTTTTCGATCCTTGTGAGCTCTCGTTTGGCATGTGCGATGTGCTCTTCATTTTAAAATCAAATTGTGGTTGAGGTATTTTGCTTGATTTAATTAATTTACCCAATTTATTTTAAATTTTGAATATTGGAATAGGATTGGGGAAGTGCAATATCCTCTCAACACAATTCATTTTATAAAATTACACATCCATTTCATTGTTTAATTAAATTTTTGATATTTTTCAAAATATGGGGTTATAATGCCCAAATTTTTAGGAAATACATGAAAAGTGTTCATTTTATGTGAAATAGATTGCACCTAGTTGATAGAAATGTGTTCTTAATGGAATTTTTGTAGCATAACACTACTAAATTTCTCAAAAGATGTAAGATCCCTCAAAAATGGCTAAGTTTTAGCATATTAAGAGAGGAGTGATGGATGGATGGTTGAGATTGAGTGGGAGAGGATCAATGGCTAGGAGTAAATGTGACCTCTCAAGCCATGATATTATGCTAAGTGGTATAATGTGAGGTCTTGAGAGGAGGATTGGTACTTGGAAGGTACCTCAGAAAATGGGGAAGATCTTTGTCATAAAGGTATTATTTTTCCAATATTCCTAAGGTATGGGATAGAAAGAAATAAAGGAATGTTAAATTCCTTAGTTGTACTTTTGGGAGGACCCATGTGGGGTTCCTTTCCCAATTTAGGGGGAAATCCTTAAAGGCTTAGATGATAAAGTATATGGATATTAAATTGAAATGGGATTAGCCCTTTCCTGATCTTAGGATTAGGAATGTGCAAGCGATTAGAGGGTGGGTTACATGAAGATTAGGATTAAAGGAACTATGGATGAGATTAAAATTTCTAACGAGGCTTTTAAAATGTAAGTATATATCACATGTTTTAATTTTTAGAAAATAATAATAAATTATTGATATTTTTAATATTAATAAATAGTACTTGAGATCAAGGTTAAGTAGACATTATTATATTTTAGTAATACATACTAATTTATTATATTGGTGTGCTTGTCTCTTAGGTGGGATCCTTCTCCTCCAAAAAAATTGTTGATGGGTGTTTTTGCAATTCTCAACACAGAAAAAACACAAGTGTAATGTTTCTCTTGAAAGGTAAAAATATGCAAACAAGTTTCAGATAACTACCCCAAGGTCTCTCGGATGTTAGGTCATGACTATGCAAAAATAGCTTAGTTGATGATGTGTGATTTGCTGGTAATCACAAGGAGCCTTTATGGTTCATGAAGCATGGAAGTTTTTGGGTTTGTAACCGAGTTTAAGAGTTCTAGAAATAGTGAACAGTAGCAACACTTTTATGAAAATAGTTTGAAACTCATTTTATTCATCAAATTTCTCATGACTATGATGCTGGAATTATGTGTTTCATTTAGATTTAAAAGAAAGAGCAAAAGGTTTAAGGGTTTAGAAATTATTCTAAATTTAAACATCAACAAAAATAACCAGTGCTATAGTAGGTAGACTTCCCAAACCGAGTTTTGCTTAACCAAGATAATTCCACAGTGTCATAAAACTAGTGCCATCTTCTAAGGTTCTTTGCAGATTTTCAGACTGTGACATTCACCTATTTAGCATGGAAATGCAATTGAACTTAAGTGCAACAAGTGAACAAGTTCAGAACAACTTTACACAACAATTTATCATCAATAAATCACTAAAAGTATGATCTGGAATTGCATCAAATACTATAACATGCAATCACCATTAAAGGTGAACATGAACTAACAAGCTGAAAATGAACTTAAACAATAAATAAGCTAACTGAAATAAACATGGAGGTTGAATCATGCTCACATAATGAGTAATACACCAAGAAACCATCAAATTTCAATGCTTTTCTTATATATTGCTTCATAATGTCTTTTACAACACCTCATCTCTCTCTGCAAATGAGAGGATGCCCCTATTTATAGTTTTCAAAAAGTAGAATGAATCGTCAAGATTAATTCACAATGAATGACTTAGATTCATTCAAACTTAGGGTTTTCACACACCCAATATGAGTACAAAATTTACAATACTGAAAAGTGGAAAATTATTTGGTTTCTTCTTCTACGGTTTAGGACCTAAAAGAAGGACAACTTTCACTAACTTTCACTCAAGAACAAACCCTCGAGATATTAATGCAAAGGAGAAAGGGACCTTGCAAGAGGGTTGTTCTAGGGGTTGAATGTTAACTAATTAGGGGTTCACCACCAAGTTAAGAATTTGTAAAGATAATGAAATGCAAGATGCAACACTAAACCCTAATTCAGTGCAATGACTTATAAAATGACCTAGAAAAGTGAATGAAACAACACAAAAAACTACAAAATAGAATGTGTGCACCTGGAAATCTAGAGATGGTTGGATGGAGGTCTGAAAAACTAGAAAATTTGACTTTAATGTTGACTAGGACTCATTCTCCAAGTTGGGTGAATTAGTCTAGATTCTGGAAAACTGTGCGGGAATAGGAATCTACCAAAAGGGTATATGATCTACAAGAATCTAAAATTTGTCTGGAACTGGGACTCATTCGCCAGAAGTGGAAAATCAGTCCATTTAGGATTTTTTGAAGCTTCAAAGTCTATTCCTTCTCTTCTTTGTCTTCTTTGTCCTTCCTGATTGATTCGCAGGTCAAAAAATTTGATTTGTAATTAGTAGGTCTTCTCCAATGTTCTTCAAGACTTGATGACAACTTTGACAATTTTTCTCCAATCTTGCTGCTTAGGAAATATGCAACCTAGAACTGAAAATCACACAGAAAGGAGAGAGGAAAATGTTGTTGGGTTAGTGGATAGGGGTTTTCCTTGGTCAAACCCTATTTTGGAAATCAATCCTTGAAATAAAATCAAATATGAATGAAGAATGATGAATGAACAAAGGACAATGTTGAACTCACCAAACCCTAGCAATGAAGTGCTACAAACATGTATGAGATGACTCCAATGGATTTAAATTTTGAATCTTAATTGGATTGGATAGATCTTGAATGGAATGCTTACTTGAATCACAAAATCCTACATCACAAATGTTAGCTCCAAAACAAACATGATGCATGAAATCCTTGACATGATGATTGATACTTGAATGCTAATCTAAAATCCTTGATAATTTTCCCTTGAATACTTGAGCACTTTTGTGAACTCCGGTTTTCTATACGAATGCTCATTCAACTTGCTAGGTGATCTCTTGAATGCTTAAGTGAAAATGAGTGAAAGAACCTTGTATTTATACTCAACTATGCAAGAATTCCTGAAATTACAACACTACAAGCCGATATTAGATCTAGGAGGATAAAATCCCACCAAAAATTTGAATTAATTTTGATTTTGGACCACATGGGACTAATTCACCCAAGGTGCCAAATGATTCCCATCAGACATAATGTATGGGACCAAATTTAATAATGCTTAGAAATGTGTGAAACTAGGTTTGAGACCCAAATTTAACCTAGGTGGGACTCATTCTCTCAAGGTGGAGAATGAGTCCCAAATCACTAAATCTGGGCCATCCAAGCCTAAAACACCTAAATTATGATTGGGTAATGATTTTTACTGGGATTATCCTCAAAAAGATGCATTAAATGGGGCTTGTGGATGTAAAATAAGACCAATTAAAGCATAAATAAGCTCAATTATTAAAGAAAAGCCTAGAAACGTGTGAAAGTGTGTTACAACACTTCACAACACTTTAAAATAAGGCAGGATTAAGGTTAAAAAGAGGTTTATTAGGTGTAATTAATTAATAAGACCTTAGAAAAGTGTGAAAGTGAATTACAACACTTCACAACACTTGAACAAGGTACCATTCATGAACATCATTAGTTCACAAGGGCCCAAGACCTAATGTGAATGTGTCAAACACATTACAACACTAAATCAAGGCAACATTAGGTTCAATTCAACAAGGAGGGCCCAAACAAGTGTGAAATGTCCTTGACAACATTTTTCGACACTACAAATTATATTAAATTAACTATTCTTGTCTTTTCCCTATTTTTTCCTCTAGCCAATTTTGTCCTCTATCTGATTTTGTCCTATAGTTAATTTTGTCTTTTAGCTACTTTAAAAAGTATTTGTCTTCTATTATGGGATTTCCAGCTTCTTTTTACAATGAAGCATAATAGACAAACTTCTCTATAACAGCCTGGAGCTTATCCCATTATGTGAAGTTAGATTTGGTGACTCTAAAGATGATCCTTTTGAATTATTTCACCATTTTATCATGATGCCTTATACATGTATCTCCTTCCTGAACCATTTATTTCGATTCAGAGAAAGCCCGCGTGGAAAAATCCATGAAGTTCACTAGCAAAGTTTCACCAACTCCCTGTTCCATTCTTTTGTGGAATTTGTGCTTTACAACCTCACAATCCAACTCCTGGGCTGACATCTTGTATCCTGTAACCTATTCTAAGAGGTCATCACTCTTGTCCAAGTGGGAAACAACAAAGTCATGGACAACATCTAATTAAATTAAAGATTTTTTCAGGACCCCTTTTTTTGAATTCACAATTAAATAACCATGCATTGGGCAACCCACGATCTTCTTTTGAAAGAGATAAAACCTTTTCCCAAACTTTTGCAAATAGCTTTAGAATGCTCTATAATTTGAGGTTATGTGATTTTGTAAAGATCAGGGAAATCTTTACATGTTTCTGCCTCTTTCTCAACCTCCCTTTGTAAAACCAAATAATGATTATGCATTCTGACTGCATAATGGATGCCCTTATTTCCCATGTCTATCACCCTTTTGAACCATTTTGATGTGGACTTGGACAATTCTTCATTCTTTCCATTTTATTGATCTCCTCCTTCGATAGCAAAGGGGGTGTTGGAGATTCCATTAGGGCTTCTTTCTTGAATGTGGTCCATTTCTGTATAAAGGCAATCAATTCTACCACCTGCGCTTTCGACTCTTCCTTTGTGGCTTGATATTTTTCTAGTTGTTACAAGATTGTAGAAACAGACCCTTGGAAGTCATTTATTTGCTGGGCTCAAGAGGTGAGATCTAGATTGATGGTCGTGACTTGGTAATCCTTGGCTTGAAGGGTCCCTACATCCTTGTTTTCAATTGAGGTGGCAACCTACAATATACGAGATCTTGAAACATCTGTTGTAATGTGAGACCCGACCTTCAGTTTCTTCTTTTCTCGTGTCTTCACTTGGGCTTGGGCCAGTATTGGCTATAAGCGAGCCTTAGGGTCTGGAAGTATAGGAGTCTTTCTTTTCAGTTGCTGCTCTAGCCATGAGGGGATTTCTGTTGGATGGTTTTGGGATGTAGTGTTGAATTCATTATCCCCTTCCTCTTGAACTTTTAAAATATCCTCCCCCTCATGCCTAGGAGCATCTTTGATGTTTTTTTCTTCCTTTTCTTGGTCCTCCTCTTACATTATTTAGTTCTCTTTGTCAGGCTCAACAAATTCTGCATTTCTTTCATCAGTATTTTCTTCTCCTTGGACTGACTCATCTTTCCTTTCATCTCCGCCTTTCTTCTTTTTATCCTATTCTTCTTCTAGAGACACTTCTTCATTCTACAAGCCCTCATCCTGGCCAGCTCCTAGGAGTTCATCGGTTTTCTCCACATCGATCTCTATATCAATTCTTTCCTCCTCGAAGTGATGCTCCTCTAGACTTGCCCTTTTATCTTCATGTTCTTCATTATGCTCATCCTCAAGCTCTTGATCTGAGGTATCTATATCATAGTGGGTGGAAAACCCACTCGTTTCTCTATCCTTAGGTGTTTGTTGCTCTTCTTTGTTTAAAGCCACTTCATCTAAATCAATCCTTATGCCCTCCTCAACATGCTCATAATAGTTATAACGATCAGAATCCTCAACTTCCTCGGTGATATCAATCGTTTCTTTGGGTTGCTCCTCACTTAGACTCTTCATCTCCTCACAGATTTGCATTGTGGCTTTCATTTTGGGTGGCTCGGTAGGAGGTGGAGGGATAAGTAGTGAAGCAACAAGTTGAGCCATAAGAAATTTAGCTTGAGGAGTCAAAATAACCTCTAAAAATTGGGGTGGCATATTTTGCAAATAAGAGACAAAAGTGTCGGGCAAGGAAATAGGTGCCATAGAAGTTGTAGGCATAGAAGGTGGCAAGGTAGAGAGAGTCGGCAATGGAGGCAGAAGCAAGGAAGCCAACAGAGGAGAGGAGGTTGACGAGGAGTTTTCCACGACTGTGGTTGTAGTCAGGGAAGTAGAGGTGAGGTGGAGGTGATTGTAGCCTCTCCTCTTCTTCCCATGGGGGCAAAGAATCTTCCTTTATTGTGGGCATACTAGGAACAAATGTTCCTATCTTCTTGGACTTCTTTGGTGGTCTTTCCTCCTCAACCATTTTTCTTGTATATACCTTTTTCTTGGGTTATCACTTCGATACTTGTTTTCTCTTCTTGGACTGAGTGACAGGTGGACACTTAGGAGCCTCTTTTGTAGAGCCTGTGCCACCCCCACTATCTGTCTCACTTTCTAGGTCATCTTCAAGTTCTTCAAATGTCAACTCAATGCCCTGTTGTTGCAATTGGGCTACTTGATCATCCAACCATTTCTTAGTCCTTTGCTCTACTAGGCATGTGATAGTATCCAAGTCCTTGATTTTTGACTCAATCTAGTCAATCACTGACAATTGCACATTGACGAGAGCATTATATCTCTTATCAAGAACATTATCATCCTCAACCACTTGGTCAGCGTCTGGGAACAAATCAATAGTTTTTACAATTTTTTTGTCATTCTCTTATAATGTCTTCTTCTGACCTCATGGTCATCATCACAGTTGGCCCAAAAATCTTCAATATTGGGCTTGTGGGTGTATTGTCTTCCAACCTATTTCTTTAGTTTCCCTAGAGGGTCCAAGCCTCTCCTCTTTGTGTGTAGTTCCAAGTTGTACTCTGCAAGCTCCTTTTCTAAATTTCCTACACATGGTGCAATGAGGCGTGAATACAATGGGGTACGAGACCCCAACATGGTGCTTGTCTTTTAGCAATGAAAGGGAAGTCTGTAGCTCCCAAGTTAATTCAAACAAAATTATTTTGTCATTAGGATATCAGGGCAATCGATATGGGAACGTTAGGAATCTTGCGACCCTTATGTAAGTAAATTTTGGGAATTGAATGAACCAATACCCAAAGTTCTTGACTAACACCTTCATGCTGTGAAACATTCTTCTATGGTAATTTTTTGACAAGGTCTAAACAATGTGCATTATAAAGGCATAATTGACCCGTCTATAGTCTTTCTTATAATTTCTATATTACAGTTGAGGGTAGCAATCATAGACAGGGGTCTGCCCCTTCTTCATTCCCAATTGACCAACACAATCTAATCCTTTGTATGGAAAAGTGATTGCAAAAATATATACAATGTAGGTCATATAGAACTCTTGGGTCTTCTTTACTGCAACAAATTGTTCGTGTAGATTATCGCTGATTATTTTTGCCTAGTGAAATTTGGCTTCACCTCAGAGGATTTAGATTCTACAAAGTACATCCACTTCTCGAAGATTGTTAAAGTGGGAAGCCCCATTACTCTGCTTAGCAGTGTCACGAGGTCATTAACCTCCTCCACAAAGTCACTTCAATATAGTTTTTGAGTTACTTTATTGGTGTTTACCCTCATCTCAAGTAGCCATATTTGATTTATAGTTTTTTGCATCTGGTGGGGTCTACTTTCGAGACATTTAGGGAATATTCCTTCTCGATTTCTTTCATCTTGTCAAAAAAAGGATCCCAAATGTCTTTCTGATTGACATAGGAGTCAAGTCAGCCAACACCCTCCCATCTATAGTGATTATTCTCCTAGTTTGTGGGTGGTAACATTCCCTGCATGCAAAGATCAATTTTGGGCTAATTAGAGCAAGAGGAAAGCCTGTTTCTTTTGCAATTCTGCTTCTCTTTATTCTCCAAGCCTCCCCAGTCTTTAGGCTGATCAAGACCCATTGCCTGAATTTGTCTATGCTAACGTGACCTAGGTCTTTGTTTGTTACTTTTTGCCAATTTGAGGTGATCTTCTAGCTGCAATCAACCCCATGGAAATCATACTTCATTTTAGCTTTTTCTTCTTCTCCTCTTGTACCTTTCATAGTATTCTTGCCCTTATCATTTTTCTTAGTTGGTTTCATAAATCCTGCACAAAGAGTGTATAATAAGTGCCTCAGTAAATCAAGAGAGTGAAACGCTAGCTAAATCGTGCTAAAATGTAAGGAAATGCATACCCATATCTTGAAAAGATTATTACATTTATCAAATTTCATCATTTTATGCTTGTTTGTGAAGTTTCTAGTTTTTTGGGTTTGATTCAGTGTGGATTTTCACCTTGCAGAAGCTACCAAAGTTATGGCCATTTGAAATGGCTCAAGGAAGGGTATGTGCAGGATCATGATGGGCCAAAAAGTGGCAATATGATGGGTATGTGGCTGTCCACTTTTTTTACCCAAAATCGATGAAACAAAAAGGGTTTTTAAAGGAGATTCTTAGCTTTCCACCAATATAAATTATGCTTTTACTTTGAATTTAATAAATAATTATTATTCATTTTCTATTTGAATTATGACTAAAGTCCTGATTGATAGGTTGATTAAAAAACATCTATAGATTTCAAACGGTATCACATTGTTTGAATCCAAAACATGCATCAGATTCTATGCTTTGTATACTATAGGAT
>VDFB02101956.1:203514-222454 GCA_007258455.2 Sequoia sempervirens | reverse complement strand
ACTTTGAAGCAACATTGACCATCCAAGACATCAAAAGGGGAGGCACGCAAAATGAGGCGGCGACAAAAAATGACCTGACAAGGCAAAAGAAAAGAGGGTCCCCATTCTGAACGGGGCGTGTGTGCTAAGGGCACAACAAGTCCCATTATGCATAATTTATGGGATCAAATTCAAAAATGCTTAGAAAGGTGTAAAATCTGGATAAGGACCCAAAACCCTAGGTGGGATCCATATGCCCAAGGTGGTGTACAAGTCATTTACCACCAAATATGGGATACACAAAGCTTTTAGAAACAATTGAATTATGATTGGTTATTGGATTTATGTTGATTCATCCTTGGAAAGATGCATTAATTAAGATTTTTGATACAAAATAAGGCCAATTTCAAAGCATAAAGCAGTTTAATTATTCAATAAAGCCATAGAAAATTGGGGAAAGTGTTGGCAATACTTTATAACACTCCAAATAATGAATCAATAGTTTTATTTAGTCTACAAGGGCCTGCTATTTACCGTCAATATGTTAGACATATTAAAACACTAAACTCAAGGGCCAAGTTAGGGAATAGTAATACATGATGACTATGATCAAGATGGTTGGGTAAGCCCCCTATGGACCAAGATCCTATGACAAACAAACATAGGTGTAAAAAAACACACATGCAAGTGATATGAAGAGAAACAAAGAGGCACAAGGATACATTTTCAAAATTAAAGAGAAAAATAAAAAATGAAACAAAAGAGCGGGGAGGGGGGATTGACCAAGCTTTGACAATTTATCCATTGTGATGTGGATTAGATCTAGGTTGTTTTTCTGAAAGATGCATGCTCACTTTGAGGAAACATAACTCTAGGCTATTCGTTGGGTGAGTAATCCAAGAAGGTGAGACACATCCACTTATGGAAGGTATGCACTAATGCACACATACAAATCTCTAAGGGATATTCATGCCTCAAATCAGTTTCCTATCAAACCATACCAAAGTTATACCTCTCGATAGCTTTGATAAGGCACCACGCAAAAAATAACTTTGAGATTCATGAGGCAATTAAAACTTTGTATGCTTGGGACTCATGAAAAAATAATATGGCTCCACATGTATGCAAAGAACATTATGAAAGGTGACCATATAACTGAAAATGCAAATGCAATAATAAGAAATGTTCAATGGAGTCTTGATTAACTCATTCGGGGTCTTTAACTTAAGGAACATTGTGCCTAATGTCTTGAAGAGATGACCAATCAAAGAATAGAAGATTCGTGACTTAGGAGATGTAGTGTTTCACATCAAGCCACTAAGAGGAATATAATATGCTAAGAGAGATATCCTCTTAAGGGACATTATACCCAATGTCAATTAAAGAGAAAAAAATGCATCACACAAAGCAAGAAGACTACACCATGAAATATGAAAAAGAATAATGCCAATGTATAACCCCACTTTAAAGGAAATGCTTAACACCATGTTGTGAGCAATTACTTTAAAGTAGCAAATGAAAAATAAAGAAGACATGACAGAAAACTTGGAAAGCCCTATACCAAGTCATATGTTCTAACAAAAGCTTAAGTAAGCCATGCAAGAGGGGGGTTGCCCCCAAAAATAAAATTCTAAACAAACATAAGGAATCTATGGATATGGGGTCAATATGTTCTTGCTACAATATATTTTAGAGAGCTTGAAATTGTCATAATTCCCCAAATACACATAGAACTTGAATAATGACACAAATATAGTGAAAAGAAAACAAAAACCTTTTAATTCAACATGGAAGAGACATGAATGTATTGATGCCTTCTATCATCCCCAGAAGGAAAACACAAGTCAAATGGAAAAGATAAAGGAAAGCTTCTGGGTCAACATGGAAGAGACATGAATGTTTCGACACCTTGTGTCATCCCCAAAAGGTTAAAAAAAGAGAAATGAAAAAGATAAATAAAAAGTGAAAAAGATGTATGAAATATAGAAGAATGTAGATACAAATAGACAAATTCCAAAAAAAGAGAGAAAATAAAACTTAACATCATGGGGGATCACATGACACACATGCAATCACACAAAATAAAATGAAGAATAAATAATGAAAAATACTTGTAAGGTACATGCGATTCAACCTAAAGCAGGTCATCCACATCCCAATCATGTTCATTATATGTAGAAGGTGAAAAACTAGCCAAAGGGACAATAACAAGTGGCGAACTAGGGTCATTACCAAGTTCAATATACTTCCTAATTTTCATTTAAGCTCATGAAAGAGAAAAATAATGTATTCAATCCATTATGCACCTCCTCATCAATTTTAGTAATTTCCTCATCATCATCTAAATTAATCACAATAGGAGGTCGAATGGTATTAAAAGATATCAGGGGTCATCATGGAAAAAAATAGGCCCATTAAATTGGCAAAAATTCAAAAAAAATGGAGTGTTAGGAAAATTGGCGTAAAATTTGGACAAGTTATCTATATTATTTCAAAAAAATGTAAGAGGCCAAATTTGTAGAAAATTGAATGTAGTTTCTAAACTACTGAGTTTATTTAAAATAAATAAAAGAATCTATTTGGCTGAGGTGAAATTTCAATGGTATTACATAAATTTAGGGGAAAATAAAATTAGGTGTAAATGGAGCCACCCTAACCATAATAAAATAATAATATTTTTTTTTATAAGATTTAATATATGATAGAGGACTCGTAATGCGGATGTGTGATGCATATTTTTTTTATGTTTTTCCCGATTAAATAATTAATTATGAATTTTTATTCTGGCTTTACAAAATATAAAAACTAATAATACGACCACCTTAACTTGGTCAAAAGTCATGAAATTTATTTTTTTATTTTTTTAATCATATGGTATGTGAAGGATAGAATGTGATACATGTTTTGATTCAAAATGTGATACGTTTGAAAGCTATAGATGTTTTTCAATCAACCTATTGATCAAGACTTTAGTTGTAATTCTAATAGAAAATAAATAATAATTATTTATTAAATTCAAATTAAAGCATAATTTATATTGGTGGAAGCTTGAGAATCTCCTCTAAAAACCCTTTTCGTTTCATCAATTTTGGGTAAAAAATAAAGTCGTCAGCCACATACCCTTCAAATACCCATAATATTGCCACTTTTTGGCCCATCATGATCCTGCACATACCCTAATTTCCAAAAAAGGGTTCAACTCTTGTTGTACTGTAGGACCTTTTGTTTCAAGAAAGGGGTAGACTCATCATGCATTGCTTAAGTCAAGTTTGGATCTTGATTTTCATTGCTTATTTCTTCATTTAATTTGCAACCAAGGGCATGACATCTATGTCTACACTCTCTAGCACCTCTATTTCTTTTAGTTATGTTTTCAAGTTAAATTTATGCAAGAGAGGATTGATAAACTATAGGATTATTTTCTTCCTTACAAGGGAGAATGGAAGGAACCATGGAAGATTTTTTAACCAATTTCTCTTTGACTTTGTAAATTTTTTTGATTCTAGGAGGCATGACAAGAATTTTTTCCTTGTCTCATGATCTTTTGTAGGAAGTAGGTGAAGGTTCTATCTTAGGTGGGTCTTAGTCATTTAAAATTTCTCTAGGTTCAATCATAATTTTGTTAAGGATGGTAGACTCGGTGGTTGGTGGAGGCATATTTCAAAGGGATAATTATACTATTTTCTTTTCCTTGAACTTTTTGATAGGATTTGTACAAAAGAAGTCTTCTCATGGTTTGATAGGTTCTATAGGCTCGGTCCAAAAGAAATATAGGGAAATGTTTCCATGTGAAGACAAAGTGTTAAAGCCACTATGATGGATAGTGAAAATGTCATTGTCAAAGGGAAACTTTAAGCATTTTTGTAAAGCTTAAGGGACTTCATTCATGGAGAGATGCCATGGATAGCCTAGCTTCACATGAAATTGGTCTGACTACAGGATGATGGAGAATGAGGTATCTAATGTTTTTGTTCCTATTTGTAAAGGAAGGGAAATCGATCCTATTGTAGGGAAAGTGAAACCATTATGCATCATAAGCATTTCCTTTTGTGCCTATGATAGTTTGACATAGGATCTTGGACCCTGGGGGATTGACTGCCTCCCTGATCTTTGTTGTCCTATACCATTTGTATCGGTACACTTGGACCCCTCTTGAATGTCTACTTTAGTGTGAGTTTGAAGCATGTTTATCCTCTCACTAAAGTGGGGGCTAAATGTAACAACAAAACTTGTACTCCCTTGAAGATGGTACATTTTCTCTTAATTTGGGAATGATTAATGTTAAAATGAACTTAATGTTGCCTTGATCTAGTGTTGTGATGTGTTTTATGCATTCACATTAGGTCTTAGGCCCTTTTTAAGCTAAATAAACCTAACTTTTTCTTGATTTAATGATGTAAAGTGTATTCATTTACACCTTCACATTAAATTTAGGTCCCTTGGATGTAATAGTACCTTAATATAGTGTTGTAATGTGTTGTACACATTCACATTGGATTTAGGGCCCTTTTAAGCTAAAAATACCTATTTTTGCTTTAATTTAATGTTGTAAAGTATATTTATTTACACTTTCATATTGAGTTTCATACCCTCTTGCATTTATGACATTTATATCATCATTATAGGTCCCTAATACCCTATATTGTGCATCTCAAGGCATATTTCAATTAAAATCCTAACATAGACATCAAATAAACTTAATTTCTTAATGCCTTGACACTTTTTCCACCTAAAAAGTCCTTGTGGAACCCATATGCCACCTTGGGTGTATGAGTCCCACCTTGGTGGGACCCATACACTAGGTGTGGTGTATGAGTCTCATTTGGCCACTTTCAAGGTTTTCAGTAGGAAATCTAGGTTTTGACTTCAAATTTAATGAATGTCATCTTATGAGATCTAATAAATGGGATATTAGATGGATTTCCTATATAAATTTGGTCTCAAACCATTATTTCATTAATCATTCATGATATGAAGTCAAGCACTCAAGAGTTAAGTATTCCAAGACTTAACAAGAGAATCAAGAGAGTTTAGAAGATCATTTGTAAGGCATTCAAGGGAAAATTTCTTCATCAATTATTGTAGAAATTCAATATCCATCATCATGTCAAGGTTATCAAGCATAAAGAATGTTGTTGAGCTAGTGTTGTAATGTAGCATTGAAGATCCATCTACAAACGTTGTTTCATATCAAACTTTAAGATCTAGATCTACATTCTTCATGGCCATTTCATGTTAGATTGTATATTTACACGAAATAATTTAAGGTATCATTATTCATGTTTCATATTCCATGCTTTATGTTTCATTTCCATATTTTATTATCTCATCATTTGGTGTAATTACCTAAAAGGGGTTTGACCAAGGAAAACCCCCATTTAATAACAAATCAACAATTTTTTCTCTCTCTACATGTGTGATTGTAGATCTTGGTGTCTTGGATCTTGAAGACCCCTTGAATATTAGGTTACAATCTTGGAGAAAATTGTTGGAGTTGTCCCCTCATTTTGCAATGTTGTTGTCTACACAAAAAGTCATCTACATGTCTAAAATTAGGGTTTTAGATCTGAAAACAAAGTGTGGTAGAAAGAGAAGAGATTGGAAATTAGAATCAGAACTTAACCTCCAAAAAATCACACTGGGACTAATATGCCACCTTGGGTGTATGAGTCCCAGATAAGCCAATTTTTAGGGTTTTTGAAGATTCAAAATTAACACTGTTAAATTCTAGTTTTAGTGTAGAAAACCCATTCTAGGACTAAATCACCCAGACAAGAATATGAGTCCCACTCAACCTTAAAATTAGCATTTCTAGCATTTCCAATCCTCATTCAAGCCTTTACAATTTTAAATGTGCACACTTTTGATTTTATAGTTTTCTGTTGTGATTTATATGCATCTCTAGGTCATTCATTGAAGCTTCATGCATCACTAGGTTTAAAAATTAGATATTTCATTTCATTAGTCTTTCCAAGCCCTAACTTGGTGGTGAACCCCTCTTTAGTTTGTAATCAAACCTTAGGAAATCCCTATTGTTAGGTCTCTTTGCATTTTCTCCATTGGATTCAGATCTCTAGGGTTTCCTTGAATGTAGAGTATAGAAATTTTTTTGTCCTAAGTCCTAAAGCCTAGAGACAACAATTTTCCTTCTTAAATTTATGCTTTTGTATGGTTTATGAGATAGAGAAAACCTACTTCACAATTATTTCACTGATGGGAAACCCTAAAGATCTCAATCTAAAGTATACAAAGGGGAAATAGATCTTGTAATAGGGTTTTCCTAAGGTCTAATTCTAAACTAATTAGGGGTTGACCACCAAGCTAGGGCTTGGAAAGAAAAATGAAATGTAAGTCAAAATTCTCAAACTTGGTATGCTGCAATATTTCCCTAAATTACCTAGAAATGCATGAAAGTTAGGACAAGAAGTTGCAAGTTGAAACTACACACCTATAAATATGAAGATGACTAGAGGGTATGTGTAGGATCATCATGGGTGAAAAAGTGGTGATATGATGGGTATGTGTAGGGTATGTGGCTGACAACTTTTTTAATCCAAAATTGATGAAAGAAAAATGGTTTTTAAAGGATATTCTCAACTTTCCACCAATATAAATTATGCTTTACTTTGAATTTAATAAATAATTATTATTCATTTTCTATTTGAATTATGACCAAAGTCCTGATTGATAGGCTGATTGAAAAACATCTATAGCTCTCAAACAGTATCACAGTTTTTGAATCTGAAACATGCATCACATTTTATACTTCCCATACTATAGGATTATAAAAAAAATGAATTTCATGAATTTTTTAACAAGCTAAGGTGCTCAAACATATGAGTTTTTTATATTTTTAAAAGTTCTAATAAAAAATTTAGAATTAATTATTAACTTGGAAAACAATTAAAATATATATGCATCACATTAGGACATGAGTCCTCTACTTACATATAAAATATTATCAAAAAATATTATCATTTTATTGTGGTTAGGGTGGGTAGACAGACACCTACTTCTCATTGTTTCCCTGAAATTTAAGTACTACTGCATTGGAATTTCAAATTTTGACAAAATAGATTTTTAATTTTTTTAAATAAACCTATTAGTTTAGAAACTACATTATTTTTTCTACAAATTCTATTCTTACATATTTTTGAAATAATATAGTTAACTTATTCCAATTTTTACGTCAAGTTGCCTAACTCTGATTTTTCAAAAAAAATTACCACTTAAGGGCCTATTTTTTCCACGATGATCCTACACATACCCTAGATGAAAACTTGAAATTTTGATAACATGATTTTTAAAATCTGGTGGGACTCATACACCAGGTTGAGTGATTTAGTCCTAGATCTAGGTTTGTATGCAGAAACTGGAATCTAGCAAACAAGTATTTGAAATTGCAAAAACCTGAAAATGACCTAAACTATGACTCATATGCCAGAACTATCATATCAATCCTGTTAGGGTTTTTTGAAGCTTCAAAGTATAAATATGGTCTTCAATGTCTACTTTGTGCTTGCTAATTGATTGCCAAATTTGAAACCCTGATTTCCAATCTATATAAGTCTTACAAGTATCTCCAAAGTAAGGTAACAACTTTGACAACTTTTGAACACTTTGACAAATTTCTCCAAACTTTCTCTTCAATGTGTCTTCCTCCTAAACCTTAAAATCACACACTAGAGAGAGGGAAAAGTGTTTCTTTGTTAGTGGAAAGGGGTTTTCCTTGGTCAAAGCTCGTTTTGGTAATCAAACCTTGAGATAAAATGAAATAGGAATGGAGAATGATGAATGAAGAAATTGTAATGTTGTAACTCACCAAACCATAGCAATAAAGTGCTACAAACATGTATGAAGTGGCTCTAATGGATGTTGATCTCAACTCTTGCTTGAATAGGATAGATCTTGAATGAAATGCTAGCTTGAATCATGAAACCCTACATTCCAATTGTTATATCCAAAAAAAACATCATGCATGAAGAATTTGACATGATGTTTTATGCTTGAATGCTACTCTAAAAGACTTGATAATCTACCCTTGAATGCTCTTGAATGATCTTGTAAATGTACTGTCGAAAAAAGGACCCTTTGCTTGAAATGGATTATCTCACGATTAAATGGACTTAATGAGACCCTAATCTAGGGTTGTGAGGCATTTTATGTGTCCACACGAGGTCTTGGACCCTTGCAAATCAAACAACATGCTTTTAATGACGTCTTGTAAAGGTGTTGTAAAATCTTGTAAAGGACTTTCATGCTTTTCTAGACTTAATAGATCTATTTATCCCTAATTCAACATTATAATAACAATATTTCATCAATCTAGAAAGATCGTAACATAAATTTAATGAAAAACTAGTGTTTTAATGTGATTTACACATTCACATTAGTTCTTGTGCTTTTCTAGGCTATGTGGACCCAATTTTAGTGTTGAAAAGTGCATTTAATTACACTTTAACATTAATTTTTTTGTTCCAAGCCCTATTCAACATTTACATCATCACTAACATGTCCTATTTTACCCATATTGTGCATCCTGAGGCTTTAATTGATCAAACACCTGAGAAGATAGCAATCTATACCTTATTTCCTATTTTCTAAGCTTTAGAGGTGTCGAAATGGCCCTTGTGGGACCCATTCTCCATGCTTGGTGAATGAGTCCCATCCATGAAAGACTCATTCACCATGCTTGGTGATTGAGTCCTATCTGGCCTCCATTTTGACCCTTGAGTGGGAAAATGTGAAATTTAAAGTTTATTTTCACTTTATGTCAGCTTGTGATGTATTATAATCGAGTACTAAGACACAATTGACTATAAATAAGTGTCTTTATCCTCATTTTACATCTAAAACCTCAATTCATATGCATTATTCATTATTCATCCATCAATCTTTCACTCCAAGTCAAGCAAGTTAAGGTTTCTCCATTACAAGTCTTCAAGTTAGCATTCTAAAGCATTCAAGGGAAGATGTTACATGTGTTACTTTATAAATCCAAGATCTATCATCATTTGCAAGGTAATCAATTCCATTTTGCATGCTTCATTCCTTTATTTCACCAATTTGGTTTACCTAAATAGGGTTTGACCAAGGCAAACCCCCATTCCCTAACAATCAACAATCTCCCTTCTTGTCTTATTTGTATGCAGATTTAGGTCCTTTGAAAGCTTGATAATCATTGAAGATTGAATTTCAAAGGCATCCAATTCTTGTTCCCTTCATTCAAGTCAAATCATCAAGGAAAAGTCACTTTCAAACCCAATTCTGGTAGTTTTAGAAGTGGAGAACTGTAGGAGTGGAAAGTACAAACCTAACTCCACATAATCTTCCTCTAATTTTCCAATTTTTTGTAGGTGTACTAATTCACCAAACTTGGTGAATGAGTCCCACTTTTAGGCCTGAAAATTGATTTTCTGAGATTTCAACTCCCAGTAGTTAGAAACAGGACTGATTCGCCATGCTTGGCGAATGAGTCCCAGTGGCCATTAAAAAAAATTTCAAAGACATTCCAGAACCTTCCAGTGACTTCATTCTTCCTCCAGGTGCACTCTGATTTCATTCATTTCTTTTTATTCTACATATTTCTTTCTATTTATTCATCTTTCATAGTTGTTGCAATTCACAATGTGTTTTCAAACAAGCCACGATTCTTAGACTTTGCATGCATGTTTGATCAATTCGATAGTTTAGTAGTACTTATATCACGCCATTTTCATCACATCACTTTGCATATGTCCTCTATTTGAATGAACCACTTAGCATTTTTGGATCTAATCTCTCTCCTTTTTGGGTGAAAACTCTTTAAGAGTTAGATAGTCCATTGGGTCCTAAAATCTATGTTTTAGTAAACACTTTAATGCTCTTGTGAACTTAAAATTTTCTATATGCATAAATACTTGAATGCTTGGGGTGAAAATGAATGAAAGAAACTTGTATTTATACTTAATTATGCAAAAATTGTCAAAATTACAACAATACAAGCTGACATTAGATCTAGGAGGATAAAATCCCACCAAAAGTTTGAATTAATCTTAATTTTGGGCCACATAGTCCACTCATACACCCAAGGTGGCATATGAGTCCCATTAGGAATAATTTATGGGATCAAATTCAAAAATGCAATTTGATTCCAAAATTTTTTGAAAAAATATATAGAATCTATAGACAAAATTTCATGAAACTCTAGTTTGTATCATCTTCAAATTCCTCATGGTTTAGCGCTATAGGTGCTCGAAAGTGAAGATTTAGTTAAAAAAATTATTTCAATGTCCAGTCTGACCAAAAATTGTAAACCACTATTGTGGGGTCACCATAGGACCCATATGCCCAAGGTCGCATATGAGTCCTAGACCACTAAATCTAGGCCACACAAGCTATAAATACCTAAATTATGATTGGTTTTTTATTTATCTTGGCATCATCCTTGGAAAGATGCATTAATTAAGGCTTGTGGATGAAAAATAAGGCCAATAAAATCATAAAGAAGCCCAATTATTCAATAAATCCCTAGAAAAGTATGAAAGTGTGTTACAAAATTTACAACACTCCATATAAGGCATCAATAAGATCATTTAGTTCACAAGGGCCTAAGACTTAATGTGAATATTTTATACATATTACAACACTAAATCAAGGCCAGGTTATGGAGTACTTTTTCTATCATTACACATCCAAGGTATTATTATTTCATGTTTCATGTTCATATTTCATTATTTCATCATAAGGTTTAATTACCTAAATAGGGCTTGACCAAGGAAAATCCCTATTACCTAACAATCAACTGGTTTTTCTCCTCTTTGATATATATTTGTAGGCTTTTCGGGAGAATATTAAGTGGAGTACAAGATTGATGCAAAAGTTGAAAAATTAAAAAGTTGTAAAGTTCTCATCTACATTGAAAGATCATGAAAAGTTGTCTACAAAATTTGTTATCGACTTTTGGGAGATGGAAGTGCAAACATTGAAAATCAGGACCCAAAAATCAGTTTTCAAAAGCCTTTATAGGGACCCATTCGCCACTTTGGGCGAATGAGTCCTTAGTGACCTCAAAACAACACTATTTCAGTAAAGTACACAATATTTCAACCTCTTAAAACCTCCCATTTCATTATTATAATAGTCAAGATTGATTTATGATTGTTATTTAGGGATTTTAGCCCTCATAAATTGTGTGAAACCCAAGAAAAACCTAGTGGTTTATTATCTTGTTCATTCATTTTGATAAACCCTATTTTTCTATGTTTCATTTTGATGAACTCGACGTCTTGAAAATTATACTTTTTTAATTTTTTGAGTATTTCTTCTCATCCTAGGTTAGATCTTGCATTCATTTTCATTCATTTACATTGAATTAGATCTCATTAAGGGTGTCTTATTTTTCATTAAAGTTTACATTTCATCTAGGATTTTAGAATTGCATTGTTTTGCATTCTTTAAATCTAAAAAATATAGAAAAAATAGTCATCTTGCATATCATTTAGATTACATAAATTTTCATTTGAAAATGAAAACAAAATTTCATATCAAACTAGGTTTTGTAATTCATCATTTCCTTACCTTTCCAGCTTCCATTTCATAGTAGATTTGATGAAATCATAAATTAAAAGTTACTATTACAGACTGGAAACCAAAAATCATTGAGAAAACCTTAAAATTCAAATGAGAAAAGTTGAGAAACCCTAATCTATGACTTATTTACCCAAGGTGACAAATGAGTACCTATAGGGTTACATAGGCAGCTACATTTCACAGTTTACAAGCTTTGTTTCTAGATTCATAATTTCCAAGAAAAGCATACCAAGACCCATTCACCACCTTGGGTGAATGAGTCCTTGGATGCCTACAAAAACCACTTTTTTCTGAGCTTTCTAGTGATTTTTGTACTTCCTCGGCTTTCTGGTAACCTATAGTATCAATTTGGAAAGTTTCAGGAACTTTTTTTTATGCATCTAGGTCAAAATCATCCATTTAGTTTAATTGTTTATTTCAAGATCATTTTAGTAGCAATGAACATCAGATATGAGAACATTTACATTCTTCAATTTCACATTGTTTTATACATAATGTTTCTATTGGTGAAGCTTTGCATGGGTTTGATAAAAGTACCTTTCATGTTTGGATGTACATTGTTTAAATTCTTGAAGCATGGAGTAAGTTGGATAAAATTACTTTTCATTTTTGAATACAAAATGTTAATATCCTACATTCCTAAGAATGTTAAGAAAAACTTCATCCCTCCTACTTGTGAGAATACTTTAGTGAAAGAGGATGCAACCATAGAAAACCATGAAAACCATAATTATTCTTCTCCTGATACCTCTCCTATTAGTGATGACGGTCTCTTGGTGAAATAAGATACAATCATTGATAATCATGAAGGTATTTTTTGTCCATCTCCTCCTACCCCATGGAAAGATATGAGACAAGACGATGAGATCATTGACACATTTCTTAACATCCCTTTACCTAGTGAGAATACTTCAGTGAAAGAAGATATGTTGGTGTTAAGAGATCCAATGATTGAGATTTATAGTATTATTTCTCTCATTCTTAATGTCCTTAACATTTGGAAACATCTATTCAAACAAAATCTAATCATGGAATGCAATGAACCTCTTGTTTTCTCCTATCCTAAAAGCTCTCCTACTATGGTATATATTATGGCACAAGAGAATGAGACCTTAGAGAAAAAGGATGAAATCATGGAAAATCACAATGATCAAATTTTTTCTTCTCCTAATATCTCTCCTACTTATGATGAAGATATTTTGGTGTTAGATGATCAAACCAATGATAGTTGTGAGAGTCCTATTTGTCTCTCTTCCATAGAAAAAGCATTATTGAACAAGAGAATTCTATAATTGATAAACAAGAAAACCCAACCATTGATGAGTCCCATACTTGTGATGAATTTATTTTAGAACCAACCTTTGAATTTCATGAAGATCTAGTTCGTAGCTCTCCTAAAAACTCTCTTGCTAGAGAAGAGATCATGGTGGAAAAAAATGAGAACATTAACACATGTATTTCAAACAATCTTGATGAGCCTTCCTTAGATGAAGATGATTAAGAGACAATAGAATCCCCTTCACTAAGAGATCATGAAAATAAGGAAAAGTATTCTGAGGTTATGCACATTAGATATCCCTTGAAGTACTATCTTGAGCCTAAACTTATCATTTATCCACCCTCACAAAAACCAAAAGTTCAAAAAAAACCTATGCTTAGCTTAGAACAACCTAAAAGGAAACTTGATAATGATAATGTTTTGTAAAAACCAATTTTCAATACCATTTCTTATACATATAATACTAGGAACAATCTGCAATGAAGACAAACAACTCAAATGTCCATCCCATTGCCTAACACTATCTTACTCGGTCCTCCTCATTTTCCTTTAGAAAGTGGAAAGGAGTTCAATCTTGTTGTACAACTTAAGAATAATTCTGCTAAGATATATTTATGTGACCTTATTCAAGCCTCACCTATTTATGGTAACATGCTTCAAATTACCTTACAACAAGTTCCTACCCCTCCTAATATGCAATAAAATGATGTGGTAGCCCAAATTCAAGCTATAATTTCGATCAACTTAGACATTACCTTTCATCAAGATAAGTTACACTTGTTAGAAGAGAAAAAAAAAACAAGCTTTCATGATAATAGTTCAGGTTAATTGAATAGTGATAAAGAGAACTCTTGTTGACAGTGGCTCAGGCCTTAACGTGTTTAGCATAAACCTTCCTGATAAGATTGACATAGACAAAAGCCAAATTCAACCTGATTCTTTATCTATTCGTGGGTTTGATAACATAGAAAAACAACCACTTGGATTCATTACATCACCTATTAAATTTGGAAAGGTTACCTTACAAACTTCAATACATGTTATGCCTCATGATCTTTCATACAACCTCCTTTTAGGAATACCATGGATTCATGAGATGCATGTGGTGCATTCAACTCTTCATCATATAATGAAGTATGTCTACAACAAAAATGTGTATACAATCAAGGTTGATCATGTGCCTAAAAGTTGTTTGATTTTTGAGACAGAAGGACGAGATCCTTTGGAAGTATTGAAACAAGAATCATAAGTGAAAGTCACAAAGAAAGAAGAACACAAGAAGAACATTGATGAAGTTATTAAATTGTTAGAAGATGATTTAGGTTCCTTATATTTCACACCTGACATTCATGGGAAAATACAATATCGTAAACAAAGAGTTTGAAAAGGGAAAAGAAAAATTAGTAATATCAACACAAAATTCAACTCAAAATTAGAAAGCATCAATCTCAACCACTTTAGAAGAAAAAAATTACTCAAAAAACTTTTATGAAGTTGATTATGAGCAACCACCGAATCCAAAAGAAATGTAAAAACTTTATGGAAGAGGTTATGAACTTTGAGATAACTTGGTTATAGTGTAAAAGGATGTGGTTCTAGAGAACAAGGTACCTGTGTCCCTATAGAACCTAACATGCAAGAAACAACTAATGGGCTCAGTTATTGTCCCTCGAAAGAAACAAAAGCATCAAAAAATCCTTCAATTAATATCAACACTCTTACAAAAAATCCATCCAAGACAAGTTTAACTTTGGTGCATCCTGAACTAATAGATACTAAATGTGGGAATATCTCATTAGATATGTGCTTGTCTACTCATTATATTAAATAACAATAGATGTTTCTCCTTTCCATGTGATAGTTGTAGGATCATAGGATAATCACTATTATATGTTTTACATTCATTGCAAATCATTTCCTTTTCACAAGGAGCATCATATTATCATCATTCATTTCAGCTCATCCTTGTCTTGCACTATGTGGGGGCAAGGGGTTAGGTAGCTTTTTCCTTGTATGTCACTTGTCATTGTCTCTTTTTGCTAGTTTACCACCTTCCATGTATATATGAGAGAAATCTTGAGATGTGGACAACATGCCTTAAGTTGGCTTGTAGGTGGCATGTACTTTTCTTTATAGGTTTAGTATTGTATTTTGTGGGGCAACCCCTCCTTCCTTTTTTGTGACATAGCTTTATTTCAAAAACATATGACTTGGCATAGGGTTTTCTAATGAATTCTCTCATGTCTTAGGAGAAAACATTGGCTAATTTAAAGTAGTTTCTCACAACAATGTTGTTAGAAACTACTATAAAGTGGGGGAATACATCGATGAATTATTTCAACATTTTTCATGTTTCATGTTTTGATTTTCTTTTTTCTTGTGATGTATCCTTTTCTTGGTGGTGTCATTGGGTTTTATGTCCTCCAAGAACATGATATTTATAAGCATATGATTTCCCTTAGTGGTATGATGTACACAAGGCATCCCATAAGTAGTGATCTAATATTCTTGACCTATCCTCTCTTGGATACATTAGGAATGTTGTTCCCTAAGAAGAAGACCTTACACGAACAAAGGAAAATCCCCTTTAATAAAAACTTATAGACATAGCATTCAAAATCCTAGCATTGTGGTGCCTTATTAAATTTATTAGGAGGATAACTTTGATATGGTATGGGAGGCTGATATGATTCTCTCATTTTCCACCTCATTGGAATAACTAACCTAGTGGATGGCCTGAGGTTCCACTACTCCAGAATGAGCACATATGTTAGAGAAAAACAACCTAGATAAATTCCACATCATGGTGTACTATCAAATCTTGATCCTTTCTACAGATAAACAACCTAGATGTGTTCCACATCGCATTGAACCATTGAAGCTTGAGCCTTTTTCTTGGACAAACAAACACATTTCACATCGTCTTGGAATGGTTGTGCTTGATCTTGTATTTTCCTTTAATTTTCTTGGTCTTTGATAGGGTATGACTATGTATCTTTGTTATTGTTGCATACTTAAGTGTCTTGAATGTCTACTTTAGTGTGATTTTTTCATGGGGGAAAAATCCCACTAAAGTGAGGGAAAAAATGTGGGATCGAGAAAGGTAACCCTTTTTCACGTTTAGCATGGGAATGTATAATTAATCATAAAATAAACTTAATTGTGCCTTATTTAGGGTGTTATAAAGTTTTTCCTTACACTTACACACCAATCTAGGGATTTATTAATTAATAGAGCTTGATTGGCCCCTTTAATTCAAATCCTAGCCTTATTCATTGCATTTTTTGAAGGATCTATCTTGACACTCATCAATAATATTACATAACACTTAATTTGGAAAGTTTTGTGTCGTATAGAATTGTGCTAATTCACCACTTTTGGCGAATGGGTCCTCCATACCTAGGAAACCATTTTTTAACATATTTGAGGTGGCTTTGTAGGGATATTTCACCTCCCTAAAACTTGGTCCTAGAAAACTATGTTAGGACTCGTCCACCCAAGGTGGTGAATGGGTCCTCCTTAGTTAGGACACCCCTTTTTGAACTTATATGTGTGGTGGTATTTTAACAATTTTGAATCCTAGATTAGATGTCATCTTCTATTATTTGAATTTCGGGTTTAACTCTTCAATTTAATATAAATACAAGGCTAATTCACATGGTCTCACCTGGCAAGTTCAAGTTATCTTTAGAGAACTTTCATAAGAGAATTATCAAGCATTTCAATGAATTTTAAGGACATTCAAGGGTATATTATTGAATTTTTATTGCAACAATTCTAGATCATATCATTATGACAAATTCATAGTGCATCAAGCATATTGTTGAGCTAGTGTTTTGATGTAACATTCAAGATCTAAGTTAAGCATTGTTTCACATATAATTCAAGATCAAGATCTACATTGTTCATGGCCACTTCATGCTAGATTGATTATTTGTCATTCCATGACATCATCTAGGTGAGCCATTAATTTTTGACACCCATAAGACTCTCTAGCTCTTCTAGGGTTTTGCACCTAAAAGGAGAGAGGTAGGCCAAAAATGCTAGATAGGTTCATTCACATTATGCAATGTAAGATGTTATTATGCCTAAATAAAATGAACTAAATGCAATTAAGTGATCTAACTAATTTGTCATGAATGCAAAACCAAAGAATTATGCTCTGTTGGAAAACATAATGTGATATGCAAATAATGAGTAAAGATATAAATATAGAATAGAAAGAAATGAGAGAGGTCTTATGAGGATTCTAAAATGTTATGGATGTTGTCTAGAATTACAGAAATTCACTAGTGGGACTCATTCACATGGGGTGGTGAATCAGTCCTACTTCAGATGAAAACTATCTGGAATAGGTTTCTGAGTGTCGGGATTTAGAATCTGACAAAACTTAGATTTCCAGCCTTAAGATGGGTCTCATTTGCCATTGGTGGTGAATCGGTCATCTCCCAAATTTTTGAGAAATCAGGAGACAATTTTGAACCACCAGATTTGAGGATGTCTTCTTGTCGGGTTGTCGAAGTCAATTATGCAGGAAACAAATAAAATGCCCTCTTTGAGCTTGAAATATGGTTGATTTGACTTGAAACACCTTGTTGACCACTTTTCAACACCTAAATACTTGTTAAATCTGCACACAGAAGTCTGCAAACACACATGCAAGAGGGGAAAATTCATTGAGGGTTAGCAAATAGGGGTTTACCTTGGTCAAATGCCACTTTGGTAATCAAACCCTTAATGAAATAAAGAAATGAAAGAGAATGATAAAAAAGTAACATGCAAATGCTATCAACTTACCAAACCCTTGTTGAAGAAAATTTGAAGTTAATTCAATGGATGTTTCAAAATACTTGATGAATTATTGATTTGATGTTATAAAATGCTTGAATTCTTGAGTGAATGAAAAGATTGCTTAGATGTGATGTGTGATTTTAGGAGATGTAAAATGAGGTGAAAATCACTTGTTTATACCTCTTGTGCCTTATTAACCCATTGATACCTCATCACAGGCTAACATCAAGTGATTTTGAATAAAACCCCAAAAATAAATTTAAAATATTTTGAATTTGGAGCCAAGGGGAACTCATTCACCACCTACGGTGAATGGGTCCCACCTAGGACCTAAAAATGGGTTTTGGGAATTAAGTCACATTTAATGTTATTTGTTGGGTTTACTTTCAAAAATATACTTAATTAAGGTTTATAAGGGCATAAAGTGGTCAAATAAAGCATAAGAAAGGAGTAAATAGTGAAATTATGCCTAGAAAAGTGTGAAATCCTATTACAATACTTTACAACACTTAAAAATAGGACTTGTTTAGTGATGAAAAGGTGATTTTTAGGTAAATTGTAATTAATAAAGTCTAGAAAAGTGTAGAAATGTTTTATAACACTTCACAAGATGCCATTATTTGAATTTTAGTACATAAATATGCATGTTCAAGTCATATTTCAACATAAAATAAGAGAAAAATAGACAAAACATGATGAAACAAGACCTAAAGGCCATGAAAATGACAAGGTGTCATTTTTCTATGGCAGATTTAGCCCCTACTTTAGTGAGAGGATTAACCTTCTTCAAACTCACACTAAAGTAGGCATGAACACTGAAGAGGAGGGTTGAAATGCACTTACGTTAGCAAGATGGAATGACAACGATCAAGAGGGATGATCAAGCCCCCAAGATGAACATCCCATGACAAAATAAGCATAAGAGTAAAGGAACACACAAGTGTTGAAATGATAGAATCCAATGAAGCTTTGATCGTCTGTCCAACTAGTTACGAATTAGATCTAGGCTAGTTGTTTGAAAAAAAGAATGTATACTCACTCTAGTGCGACAAAAATCATGGTGTTCCATCGAGTGAGATGGCCCAAAAAGTAAGATACATACGCTAGTTGGTATTCACTCACAAACACAAAGGTGGCTATGGGGAAAGTCATGTCATTGAATCAACTTCCCACTCAACCATTTTAAAGTTATACCTCCTGATAAATTTAACAAGGTGCCACAAAGGAAAAAAAAAATTCATGTTTCATGAGACAAGAAAAGCTAAGTATGCTTAGAAATGATGAAAAAAAAGGACAGTACCATTGGCATGCAAGTTGCAT